>BMAW01066305.1:53041-93758 GCA_019974015.1 Nephila pilipes
ATCATGAATCATGATTGAAATTATCAACTTATCATGAATCATGATTGGCTATGTGAGCGAATCTAAGATCCAAAAATGATCAATCAAATCAACATAATAAGATTCAACTAAAAACTCCTAGTGGGATTTCGAAATACAAATCCATTGATATAGTTACAGAAAAGAATTAAACTGTTAATCACCCAGCAGAATTTCTCAATTCATTGGAGACTGCTAGGATACCAGAGCACATATTGACGTTGAATCTTGGCTCACCAATACCACTCCTTCGGAATCTCAACATTCCAAAGTAGTTCAATGGAACCAGGCTTTCAATAAGAAATTTGATGCCGAATGCGATTGAAGTAACAATAATTAACGGCAAAAGTAAAAGAGATGAGCTAATTCTGAACATTCTAATGATTTGCAATAATTTGCCCTTCACCTTCAAACGACAACAGTTTTCTGTGCGTCTTACTTTCTCGATGACAATCAACAAAGCTCAAGCAATATCAATGCGTGATGCCGGATTAAATTTATAAAATCCATCTTTTTCGCATAATCAATTATATGTCGCTTGCCAAATAAGTTAACTTTTTGAAGTACAAAACAGAGCTCTTACAATGCATAGATTGTTACTGTAATATTACAGTGCGACTTTAATATTTTTTTGTATTTTTTTTTTCTCTTTCCTTACTATCTGAGTAAGAAGGAACATATTAATTAATTTTTATCCGTTGAATTTTGGGAAGTTCACAATTTACAATTTAGCTTAAATCTCCTACAGATATTTCGAAATATCTGTTGGAGATTTAAGCTAAGTCACTCCACATTTCGGGTAAAGGTTTTCCGATGGAAAAATTCCCACAATAAATCAAACTATGATGAATCCAGAGATATCCACGTTCTTTAGAAGCCATAAAAACGAATAGGAGCTCATATTAAAAACGGGAAGTAAGAAAATAACAGAAATTACCATTTTTTTGGAAAACAAACAAAAGCCTTCTTCTCTCTCCCATACCTAAAACAAATCCGCAACATCTACATTTCGAAATAAAAGGCAAGATTTCTAAACATGATATTATTTCAAATATGACATTTACACGTTATGGTAAAATAAAGTTTTGTACATCTAAAACCGTATGTGAAAACATATCCTCACCGTGGAACAAATTTTAAATGTACCGGTTAACTCAAGCATCATATGGTTAGGTTTTACATCTCGTTTTCTTACCCTCGAAATACCTGTATCTCTGACGGATTTATCAACAGAGTTAGGGAATGCATATGATATTGAAATAGTGGAAATTCAACCTAGTAATTATTAATATGTACTTGGACAATTGGAATTACTATAAATTCTATCTGTACTATTTGAGTAGGAATTTGATGAGCAGAAATGTTGGCTGGTACTGTCAATAGCAGTCCTTCTGGTCTGTCCTGTCTAAAATTTATTTTTCCTCAATGATGTAATTTATCGCCTGGTTTCAAAAAGTTTCATGAAAATTCTAACTATCTATTTAAGAGCGTTATCATTGAATGAAAAAATTCTGAATAACACCCATAGATGGCGCTGAGTATTCCAAGGTATTTGGCACATTGTGTTGGCTGGAATATCCAACTTGAGCGATAAACGAGCCTGCCTCTATGTACGAAGGTTAATTGGGGTAATGAGGGAACACCATGGAGTTTCACAGTTGTAAAGTTGAAGGGCCTTAGATTTATTGTCCTTGAGTTCTCTCTCTCTCTTTTTTGGAAGGGGATGTGCGCGTATGAATCTAAAGTTTCTTTTCTCCTAATATTAAAAGCGCATAAGATTAAAGATGTAACTTTATTTATTTTTATAAGGAAAAATAATAATAGTAAAAAATACCAAGAAATAAATAATAGAGGAAAAATTATAGTAAATAAAAATGTAAAACAATAAAAAGAATGAGGAGAGTTGCCAGGCATTTATCAGAGATAGCACTCTGAAATGTTGCCATATAAAGATATTCAAATTTAATTTATAAAAGCAATCAATATAATGATTATTATTTAACAGCTTACATAACTACATTTAATTAGCATAAATGTTGTGAAACAAAATTTGAATATTATTTTATCATGTCAAAACTAAACTAACTGTATACTTAAATTTTATTTCTACTAAATAGACATACTGCGATTGAAATATGTATTCTATTAGTCATAATTGCTCCTTGAAATTAAACTTACTTAAACCTTATGGGTAACTCCTCATTTTTTCAGAAATTCAAGCAGAAATGAAGTATAAGTAATTGGGGAAAAACTGTGGATCTTTTTCAGTCATATTTATTTATAAAAAAGCTCTCTCTCCTCCCCCCCCCACAAAAATTGTTCAATATAAATTTTTTAGTTCACTTCTTTTCGTTGTATTACCTTAATAGTTCAATTTGGAAAATATATATTATCATAATACATTTATTAAAAAAAAAATCGGACAGTAAAGGGAAGCTTGCGTTTATTTCAGGTTTGAAACTTTTATCTCTTGTTTTGTCTTTAACTTTTCAGGTTTCTTTTTATGTTAAAATATAAAAATATTTCTTTCCATATGCTACGAACAGCACTTTCTGAGTAAGACCACAGTACCAGAAATAGTTCATTTAGAATTTTAAACAAATACTTTTTTTATTGATGCCTGTTTCCAAAGAATAAGCAAATATTATTGATGTAAATAAGAAATTAATAATATTTTCTTCATTAAATACTTTGATTGATTTTGTGCTTATTAACATCGAACGTAGGAGCAACACGAGGGCTTTCAGCGATGGATTTCGCAATTTTAAACCTCGGTCAAGTGACGAGGATGACACTTGAGCTGTCATCCCCCTCTCCAAACTTCCTTCTGATCCTTCTAGTCCTTTATTTTTTGTTATTGATTCAGTACACATATTCAAATACATCCTAAAAATATGATTTAATATTAAAAATTAACCAAAAAAATGCAAGGCAATGTTTTTATTTTCCGTAACGATGTGACATAGAAAATAATAATTTAGTAAAGTTTGCTTATGGTTTAACTTTAAAAGCTTTATGTCCTTCAAATCTTGAAAAACAAAATGTGAAACTTGTGCTTAAAATATTTAATAACTTTGTTATTCAGGGGCTGCAACAATTAAGAGAGAAACATAAACTAATAAGTTATGAAACAACATCAAATTTTATATCTTAAATTTGTAGATGGTGGAAAATTGTTAATGTTAAAACAACTTTAAAGGGACAACATTTGCTTATCAACAACCGATTACTTTATCACCAGATAACAAAGGTTGTGAATTCTTATACAAAATTTTATTTGGTTAGTTTCGTGGAAGGAAAAAAAATTGTTCTATTGGAATCCTAACTAAAGAAACACATCTTGCTTTTATTCATACAACATATGCTTTACTTGAAATGTCAAAATATTGTATATAAATGAATTAAAATTTTAATATTTTCTTCTTGGGAAAATCCAAGCAGATGCATCAGAAAGTAGTTTTGGGAAATGTAGGACAATTTCAGGTTCTCAATATTCAATATCAGTTCGACAGCTTTATGAAATAGAAGCTAAACTAAGAATGCAAATTTTTTTACCTCTAACTTTAATTTCGAACACTTTTGGGCAGCTTAAGTTAAACGACATTGATTTAGAATATTCGTGCAATAAAAGTCATTTAGAGTCTTCAATATTGCATGATTTTAACATAACACTATCTGAAAAAGATTTTTGCGATGCTGAACCTTATCTACCTGTTTTAACATATTTAGCTAATGACTATGCAAGAACAACTCTTAAAAAGTTAAATGTGACCTTTGTTCCAAATCAATTATTCTCAATAAAACTTTAACTAAATTCTAACTATCATTTAATGCGTATCATAGACAGAGGAAGTTTATTGTGTCCTACCCCAGATATTGTCTCAGCAGTATTCTACAACTATGTATCAGTTCAGAAACTTAATTCAAAAGATTATGAAAATATGTTTCTTACACAAAATAATTAACATCAAATTACCTCAGAAATATCGATTAGCTTGATAAATTCAAATGAATTTTTTTATATGATAAACTTGAACAATGATTAGTTTTGAAGCATATTATCCACACTTCTACAAATGCATTATTAAATAACTACTGTAAGGGGGGAAAATGATATTAAAAAAGTTGAAATAAAGAAAAGAGAACCATATACTTTATTAGCTAAATAACTTGCTTTATTTTTTTGTATGGACCCATTTTTGATGCATATATTCACTCATGGACAAAAAAATTAGCGCACCAAGGAGTCGTCAAAATGAAACGAAATTTTACATACGTAATGACTACTTTAATACAAGTAAATGATTAGAAAATCAAAAAAAAAAAAAAAAAAAAAAAAAAAAAATAGAATAATTTATTTCAGAGAAAAAGACAAAAGAACGGGGGATTTAATACCCTGTTGAACCCCCTGTAGCTCGAATGCACGATGCGATACGATAGGGCATTGAGGCATACAAGTTCTGTATGATGTCTTGAGACATTTCGTTCCATATTTGCTGTAACCTTGCCTCTAGTTCGTTTAAACTCGTGGGATGTCCAACTCGCAGTCCCAATTGATCCCAGATATGCTCGATTGGAGACAAATCTGGGAATCGGGCAGGCCAAGGAAGGGTAGTAACAGTGCGGAGATAGTCTTGTGATACCCTTGCCGTGTGAGGCCGAGCGTTGTCTTTTTGAAAAATGGCTCCTGGGAGCCGTTGCATGAGTGGCAGCACATGTGGTTGCAGGATGTCATGGACATACCGCTGGGCTGTCATGGTGCCACGGATCAATACTAGGGGTGACTGTGTATTCTAGGCAATGGCACCCCATACCATCACATCAGCTGTGTGAGCGGTGTGTCGCTGTAAAGCAAAGGCAGGATTGAGGCGTTCACCACGGAGTCTCCACACACATACACGATTGTCATCACTGCTGAGACTGAATCTGGATTCGTCGCTAAAGACGACCTGGTTCCATTCCGCTGCAGTCCAGTTTCCTCGTGCGCGGCACCACTCCAAACGGAGGTGTCGATGGGTGGGAATCAAGGGCAGCACACGTAATGGGCGCCGCGATCCGAAATGTCCTTCAGCCAGGCGCCTTCGTATGGTTCGAGAAGACACAGGGGGCCCTAGTGAAGGTGCTACCTGTACCTGGATGGTGGCCGATGAAGCAGTTGGCTGTACGCGTGCATTTCTTACGATGTGGCGGTCTTCTCGACGACTGGCCTGTCGAGGGCGTCCTGAGCCTGGTCTTCGTGTAAATGACATTTCTCTCTCGGATCCACTGGTCCCAACACCTCCTCACAACACAATCAGAGCGGCCTAATTGACGAGCTACTCGCCTAGCTGACCACCCAGCTTCCATCCTGCCCATGATTCTCCCCCTCTCAAACTGAGACAGCTGCTCATGTTGTCCTCGAAAACGGCGTAATGGCATGTCTACCTCAGCTCTTCCTTTGTAAACGATTCAGCACACTCAAACAAGCTTTGGTTACCTCTTTATACTCCACGGAGAACGATGTTAACATGTACTTTCATGCCAAGTTTCGTTACGATCCCGCAATTATTTCTTGGTGCTCTAATTTTTTTTGTCAATGAGTATATATTTATTTTCATGTATTTATCGATAATTATATATGTAATTATGATACCAATAAAGTTATTATTTTTAAATTTGTGTTGCATTTTTTTTGTTTTGAAAACTATTTCTAATGCATTACATAACTAATGTAGGAGGGGGGGAAATGATATTAAAAAAAGTTGAAACAAATAAAAGAAACTACATACTTTATTAGCTGAATAAATTGCTTTATTTTTATATATGGACCCATGTATATATATTTATTTTTATACATATATCTATAATTATATATTTATGATTTACTTAAAAATATCTTTTAAAATTAATTGAATCGCAATTTTTTATTTTGCGATTGTGTATGATGCCAATAAAATTGTTTTTAAATTTGCGTAACATTTTTTGTTTTGAAAACTATTTTTATTTTATTTCTCTTTTTGTAACTATTCTGAATAAAACTAAGAAAATAATAATGATAAAGAAATTAGAATAGTTTTGTGTGTAAATTAACAGTAAAATAGAGAATATGAACTTTTTATTTTACTTTTTGTTTTCCTAAGAACAATAAAATATAAAAGATTATTATTTGTTGCAATGTAGTAAATGTTTATGTTCATTGCAATACGTTTTGAAGTAAATAATACATTGATGATCACATCCTTGCGACTATTATTTTTTAAAAAAAAAAAAACAATATTTATACTTAAACGCTCTATGTACATGAAACACAATTTTTTGATTAATTTATTGATATTTTTTTTATTTGCTGTATATGAATGTTTAGTTTAATAATAAAGAATGGAAAAAAATATGTAACAATGCATCGGAAGAGTTCCGTAGGCGCGGTTACGAGAGTGGACAGAAGTTACCCTTCTGGTTGTGACGTCACAAATCAGCGCGGAGGCCTTCTAGTATTTAGGAGGTATTGACAGAGGGCGGAAGTTGGAGCTTTTGGCGGAAAAGGGATACTTTCAAACTATAAAACTAATAAAGGAAGGAAGGATTTCTTTTCGGAGATATTTTCAACGATTACTTTGCAATGGGTTAGTGACTAGTAACCCTAGCGATTCAGACTAAATCAGTTGGATATTGCTCGTCTTTCTTTTTGAATGTTGATAGTTCCATTTCTTGTACACGTTACTCAGCCTAAAGCATGTATTCTTTAACAGGTCAATTGAAAAGTCCCCGGCCTACCATAGTAAAACACATTTTTTTGGCAAAATTAGTTTTTTTTTATTCCACATAATTCCCTTCAAGGATGATACACTGATTATAGCGACCCTCCAACTTATAGATACCATTTTTGTAGTACGATTTGTCCTTTGCTTCAAAATAGGCCTCAGTTTCGGCGATCACCTCTTCACTGGACGAAAATTTCTTCCCAGCGAGCATTCTTTTGAGATCTGAGAACAGGAAATAGTCGCTGGGGGCCAGGTCTGGAGAATACGGTGGATGAGGAAGCGATTCGAAGCCCAATTCATGGATTTTTGCCATCGTTTTCACTGACTTGTGACACGGTGCATTGTCTTGGTGAAGCAGAATTGAGAAAAAAAAAAAAAAAAAAAAAAAAATAGAATAATTTATTTCAGAGAAAAAGACAAAAGAACGGGGGATTTAATACCCTGTTGAACCCCCTGTAGCTCGAATGCACGATGCGATACGATAGGGCATTGAGGCATACAAGTTCTGTATGATGTCTTGAGACATTTCGTTCCATATTTGCTGTAACCTTGCCTCTAGTTCGTTTAAACTCGTGGGATGTCCAACTCGCAGTCCCAATTGATCCCAGATATGCTCGATTGGAGACAAATCTGGGAATCGGGCAGGCCAAGGAAGGGTAGTAACAGTGCGGAGATAGTCTTGTGATACCCTTGCCGTGTGAGGCCGAGCGTTGTCTTTTTGAAAAATGGCTCCTGGGAGCCGTTGCATGAGTGGCAGCACATGTGGTTGCAGGATGTCATGGACATACCGCTGGGCTGTCATGGTGCCACGGATCAATACTAGGGGTGACTGTGTATTCTAGGCAATGGCACCCCATACCATCACATCAGCTGTGTGAGCGGTGTGTCGCTGTAAAGCAAAGGCAGGATTGAGGCGTTCACCACGGAGTCTCCACACACATACACGATTGTCATCACTGCTGAGACTGAATCTGGATTCGTCGCTAAAGACGACCTGGTTCCATTCCGCTGCAGTCCAGTTTCCTCGTGCGCGGCACCACTCCAAACGGAGGTGTCGATGGGTGGGAATCAAGGGCAGCACACGTAATGGGCGCCGCGATCCGAAATGTCCTTCAGCCAGGCGCCTTCGTATGGTTCGAGAAGACACAGGGGGCCCTAGTGAAGGTGCTACCTGTACCTGGATGGTGGCCGATGAAGCAGTTGGCTGTACGCGTGCATTTCTTACGATGTGGCGGTCTTCTCGACGACTGGCCTGTCGAGGGCGTCCTGAGCCTGGTCTTCGTGTAAATGACATTTCTCTCTCGGATCCACTGGTCCCAACACCTCCTCACAACACAATCAGAGCGGCCTAATTGACGAGCTACTCGCCTAGCTGACCACCCAGCTTCCATCCTGCCCATGATTCTCCCCCTCTCAAACTGAGACAGCTGCTCATGTTGTCCTCGAAAACGGCGTAATGGCATGTCTACCTCAGCTCTTCCTTTGTAAACGATTCAGCACACTCAAACAAGCTTTGGTTACCTCTTTATACTCCACGGAGAACGATGTTAACATGTACTTTCATGCCAAGTTTCGTTACGATCCCGCAATTATTTCTTGGTGCTCTAATTTTTTTTGTCAATGAGTATATATTTATTTTCATGTATTTGTCGATAATTATATATGTAATTATGATACCAATAAAGTTATTATTTTTAAATTTGTGTTGTATTTTTTTGTTTTGAAAACTATTTCTAATGCATTACATAACTAATGTAGGGGGGGGGGAAATGATATTAAAAAAAATTGAAACAAATAAAAGAAACTACATACTTTATTAGCTGAATAAATTGCTTTATTTTTATGTATGGACCCATGTATATATATTTATTTTTATACATATATCTATAATTATATATTTATGATTTACTTAAAAATATCTTTTAAAATTAATTGAATCGCAATTTTTTATTTTGCGATTGTGTATGATGCAAATAAAATTGTTTTTAAATTTGCGTAACATTTTTTGTTTTGAAAACTATTTTTATTTTATTTCTCTTTTTGTAACTATTCTGAATAAAACTAAGAAAATAATAATGATAAAGAAATTAGCATAGTTTTGTGTGTAAATTAACAGTAAAATAGAGAATATGAACTTTTTATTTTACTTTTTGTTTTCCTAAGAACAATAAAATATAAGATTATTATTTGTTGCAATGTAGTAAATGTTTATGTTCATTGCAATACGTTTGAAGTAAATAATACATTGAAGTGATCAATCATCCTTACGACTTATTATTTTTAAAAAAACAATATTTATACTTAAACAGCTCTATGTACATGAAACACAATTTTTTGATTAATTTATTGATATTTTTTTATTTGCTGTATATGAATGTTTAGTTTAATAATAAAGAATGGAAAAAAATATGTAACAATGCATCGGAAGAGTTCCGTAGGCGCGGTTACGAGAGTGGACCGAAGTTACCCTTCTGGTTGTGACGTCACAAATCAGCGCGAAGGCCTTCTAGTATTTAGGAGGTATTGACAGAGGGCGGAAGTTGGAGCTTTTGGCGGAAAAGGGATACTTTCAAACTATAAAACTAATAAAAGAAGGAAGGGATTTCTTTTCGGAGATATTTTCAACGATTACTTTGCAATGGGTTAGTGACTAGTAACCCTAGCGATTCAGACTAAATCAGTTGGATATTGCTCGTCTTTCTTTTTGAATGTTGATAGTTCCATTTCTTGTACACGTTACTCAGCCTAAAGGATGTATTCTTTAACAGGTCAATTGAAAAGCCCCCGGCCTACCATAGTAAAACACATTTTTTTGGCAAAATTAATTTTTTTTATTCCACATAATTCCCTCCAAGGATGATACACTGATTATAGCGACCCTCCAACTTTTCGATACCATTTTTGTAGTACGATTTGTCCTTTGCTTCAAAATAGGCCTCAGTTTCGGCGATCACCTCTTCACTGGACGAAAATTTCTTCCCAGCGAGCATTCTTTTGAGATCTGAGAACAGGAAATAGTCGCTGGGGGCCAGATCTGGAGATTACGATGGATGAGGAAGCGATTCGAAGCCCAATTCATGGATTTTTGCCATCGTTTTCACTGACTTGTGACACGGTGCGTTGTCTTGGTGAAGCAGCACTTTCTTTTTCTTCAAATGCGGCCGTTTTTCGGCGATTTCGTCCTTCAAACGGTCCAATAACGCTATGTAATAGTCGCTGTTGATGGTCGTTCCTTTTTCAAGGGAGTCAAGGAAAATTATTCCATGCGGATCCCGAAATACAGACGCCATAACCTTGCCAGCCAACTGTTGCATTTTCCCACGCTTTGGAGCGGGTTCATCGTGTGCAGTCCACTCGGATGACTGTCGATTGGACTTCGGAGTGAAATGATGGAGCCATGTTTCATCCATTTTCTCATATCGACGCAAAAACTCGGGTTTATTACGCTTGATCATCTTCAAACACTGCTCCGAATCATCAACTCGTCGTTGTTTTTGGTCCAAAGTGAGCTCGCGCGGCACCCACTTTGCACAGAGCTTTCTCATACCCAAATATTCGTGAATGATATGATGTACACGTTCAGTTGATATCTTTAGAGTGTCTGCTATTTCATTCAATTTCAATTGACGGTCATTCAAAATCATTTTGTGGATTTTTTTAATGTTTTCGTCGGTAACGACCTCTTTTGGGCATCCACTGCGTTCACCGTCTTCGGTGCTCATTTCACCACGTCTAAACTTAGCATACCAATCCTTGATGGTTGATTTTCCTGGGGCAGAGTCCGGAACCTTGGCATCAAGCCAAGTTTTTGCTTCAACTGTATTTTTTCCCTTCAAAAAGCAATATTTTATCAACACGCGAAATTCCTTTTTATCCATTTTTTTCACAATAACAAAAGTTGCTTTACTCAAAATACTATAATTCACAAACTAATGCTCCGACAGCTGTCAAATTTATACACGCATCTTTTGAGGGTTAGGGCTAACTAAAAAACATATGGATTTAATTCTAGTAGCGCCATCTATGTGTCAGGCCGGGGACATTTCAATTGACCTGTTATATTGTGTATATAATATTGCGCATACAGTGAAACGAGGAATTTTGGAAAGCCCTATTTCCAAAGTTAAAACTTTATTTTAAATATATTTTACCGTCAATTATTGACGGAAGAGCGCTTCGGAGGATGTCTTTCAGAGAGCCATCTGGAGTAGAAGAAGCAATTAAAAATAAGAAAAAAAAAAGTGACTGACACTTTTTTTTCTGATTAAGCTTACATATTTTTGAACAGGATTCCATAAGACCTGTATGTATTACTTATATATAATTATACTACTATTCTATGGATTACTGCATAAAAAGAAATTATTTTCTTATCAAATGCATATAAAAATTTAAAAAATCGGTATAAAATGAGTAAGATACAATGTCACAAGGGTAGGCTTCAAGATTTTTTTAAGCTACATGTTCGACTCTTTTTCTTGTCAACCAATTATTTTTTCCCTTAATGTTCAAAACATGCCTTTTTTTTTTCTAATTTAAATAAAAAAAATACTTATGTTTAGTTATAATGTGAGGGGGGGGGGGAACCCTCTGATAAACCAAAAAAAAAAGTTCAATTTTGTTATGGTAATACTGTTTCGTGTTAGATAGCTGTTCTGTTAAATTCAACTGCAATAGATATTCTTTGAATTAATTATAAATCTGAGATAATATGTGTAAATTGTGTTGCCTTTAAACTATAGCACTTCTTATGTTAAAAAGTTATTCGAGGACTTGATTAGGAAATTGAAATTATCCGATTTTAATTTTCAATAATAATAATAATAAATAGGCGAATGTTACCGATTACAAAGTTTGAAGTTCTACACTGATTAATATATTACATAGATTAATTATCGATTAATTCAATTAAAATTTTACTTGATTTGTTTTCGTACACTAGTTACATAAATATAAGTTATATGAAGCTTTCCCCCCCTGTTACTGAAGGAATCATTTATGGTCAATGCAATATTTATTACAGTAAACATTTGGTAAAAATTGATTGACAAGAATGGGGGGGGGTCAAAAATAGAGAAGGATCGCTTGGGTATCCAGGGGGTGCGTCACCCGTCTTCATCAAAGACGTTAAAATCCAAGGGAAATAAAAAGAGCACAAGGATGTCTTGGTGTCTAGTATTTGCTTAAAAAAGGCAAGTTTCTGAGGCGATAAAGAAAAACAAAATATAACAAGTGTTGCAGTAGACAAAAAAAAAAAAAAAACACTCAGGAATCATAGGTATATTTTATTTTTCTGTAATTACCAGCTTATAACATCAATGATTGAGCTTCGAAATGGTTATATTTTTAACGAATGTGGAAAGAACATTTCCACAGGATTTAGTTCAGTTTTCTTTATGGAAAATGTATAATAATTATGAAAAGATTATGAGAAGAGGAGATTGAAATGCAAAAATATTAATTGATCTAAATAATCTTTTGATAATATATTTATTTACTAAAAATTTAAAAATGTATAATGTATACTTATACATTATAAATGTATAATGTATTAATGTTACATTTATGACAGAAATAACTTATTTCAAATATAATGTATATTTACCATAATTTCTTATTTACAATTTCAAATGATGTTGACCGCGAAAGATTGAAATTTATTTCCAGTTTTTTGCTATCATTATTCATTTTTTGTTTTTTTTTTATTCTTCTTTATATGCCAATATTCTCAAAGAAAAAAAATCACAGTTGATTGAAGCAATATTTTTGTGTTTTGTTTCTTTCATACAAATACTATGAATATTATTGAGCAGTTAGAAATTTTATCTTATGATTCTACAACACATTACAATATAAATTGAAATATGAAAACAATGTATTGTACGCAATGTGAATTATATGGAATTCAGCTTAAGTAAGAGTATTTTATTAATAATGTTTTCAATGGCTCTAGACTTAAATTTTGTGAAATGCTTAATTTAATTTGAAAAATAATAATAAATAAATAAAAGAAATTAAGTTAAATGAAAAAAAATAATAACTTTTGTTGGAATAAACAAATTAATTCAGGGCATCTTAGTGACCAAATTAAAATTTCATATTTTATGCTTCATGAAATAATTTGTATTTTGTTATATTTTTTAAAGGTTATATAAAGAAAATTTAAATAAGTCTTAATGAATTAAATTTTTTTTAATGATTTTTAAGTAACTTTTAAATGATTTCAGAAATGTTCACTATTATTTAATTCAGATTCTCTCTTCTCTGCTTTCGCTTCAATAAATCAAAACTTGTATCTTAAACTTCTTTCCAATAACACAAATTTACCATTGCACACAAATAAATTTTTATGAACTTATACAAAATATTTCCAACCTGGAGAGTTTATTAATGTTTAGTTCGTAAGCTTCGCGTAAACTTCTGTGAATCATAAAACTTTCTCAATTATTTGCCATTAGTCACAATTAACAAGTTGCTATAATTTCATTTCAGAAAGTAACTAAATGTTCGCCTAAAATAAGCATTCCTCGTCAAGTGTACGTACTACCGAAAAAAATATGCTGGCTCCATCTGTTGCAGATAGTCCGAAGTACGCGAATAATTAATAAAAAATTCATTTGAAACCTTAAAAAATTTATTAATAACGACATAAAACTATATTCTGGCTAAACTATTCGATAGAGAGAAGTGTATACTTCTAACTGATTCAATTCTGATTGAATCAATAAATTTTTTCTTGTAGAGAATGTGTTCGAACATTTCGTCTCCTATACTTTAACATAGAAAATTGAATATCCATCTTACATAAAGGCAAAAAATTGCATATTTTCTTCAAAAAAATCAAAATTCTAAGAACGCTAATTAGTAAATAATTATATTTGTTATATTCGTAGTAATTTATATTAGTACTGAAGCATTTCTTCTACCTGAAAATGTGTTCGAACTTTGAGCCCTATTCTTTAACATTAACCGAGAAGAGCCTTAAGTAAAGGAAGGGATATGCAACAAAATTTACTTATTTTTAAGCTTCTACAAATCCACCGTAGAAAATACATAAAAGTGTGAAAAAAAGGAAATGGGTGAATACAAAGAAAACTCTTTGTCCTCTCTGGAGGTATAAAGAATTTTTTTAAACTGTGGAAAACATTGCACTCATTTAAAATGAAATATAAATTTTTTTTTATAACAACAGTTCGTTTTATGCTCATCCAATGTCAGTAGTACTAGACGCAACCTTTAGGTTATTAGATGCACCAGATATGAGGACACAAAAGATCTGAAGTATTGAACTGATAGTCTTTTTTCGACTAGGTGATGCAGATAGTTTAACAATTTCAAACATAATATATAACTAAAAAATATTACTTCCATCATTTTCTATACGGTTCCTATAATGATTGGCGTTTACTTTTCCAATGTGACCTAAAAAGTTATTATATTTTATAATTTGTTACGAAATCTTGCTTATTGCGACCTAGTGGATGTGCTTTCGAATTGGTAGAATAACTGTTCGAAGGCTTATCGCTATTCTTTCATCTTACCTCTCCCAAAGTTAAATGTGGTGTAGACTTATATTGCATTATTTGTTTTTCTTTAAGAAATGCAAGATACAGAGGAGAATTGGCGGGATGGTCTCCTTTGCAATTAATGCAGATTATAGAATTGATTCACTGCCCAGTATGAGAAATAACATACCACAATTAGCACATATTGTAGACTTTTGGCAGAATCGGAGAGATCGTAGAAACTGAAGCATCTGTTACATTGTTGGGGTTTGTCCCTGAAAATTCGTATGTGATGGTTAATAAACGAAAGCTTATTAGTCTCTGGTACATTCGCGCGAAAAATAGTGATTAATAAAGGGGAAACTTCCTGATTGCTTCCGGTTTTCACAAAGCGTCGTATATTTACTATTTTAGTATAATTTGTATTCTCTAATTCTGTTGCCAAATTTGTCAAAGGTACAGTAGTTCATATTTCGAAGGTAAGAAAAAGAGACGTGAAACTTGTCATATGATATTTGAGTTAATTTGTACATTTAAAATCGGACATTTCATAAATTGAGTTATTTATGACTGTATGTTAATATTAGATACATATTTTTAAAGTGAATAAGACAATTTTGTAATAAAAATAAATGCACTTATTACTGACTGAGTGACAATTTGGAATTTACTGCTATTTATAAATTTAGATGTTAATACTATATGACTTAAATTTAAGATATTTTGAATTATTTAAGTCATTTTTCTATCTCATATTTCATTTTATTGAGAAATTCATATATATAAAAAAAAAACAAATAGATTGTTCATTAACTTATATACTTAACTCAGATTTACAAACACGCCTTTCTGGCGAGCATATCAAATTTTATTCTGATGATGATCTGGTCAAAGATAATTGAATTTATTGAATGACTGGATTTATTACCGTTGCCTTAGAAGCCACAAGAGGGCTAACGGCGACGGACCTTATAATTTTGAAATTCGGTCAAGTGATGAGGACGTCGTGTGACACCTCTCTCTGCAAGGAAGAGTGAGAAAAAGAACACGGGAAAGGGGAACGGGAAGAGTGAGAGCGAGTTGTTGACTTTGAGTTGAAAAAACTTGAATTGGAAGCAAGACCCGTAAGTTTACCACCCAGGCACTCTATGCTGTTATCTGATCAACTTGTGAAAATCAGAATTCATGATGACATGTCACATTTTAATCCTTAAGATGAAGTCAATTTATTTTTCATTTCGTGACATTTGAGCTCCAAAATTATGAATATACCAGCTGAAGACCATGTGACTCAGCTTATTTCATTGTTATTGCTTGGTATTCAATTTATTGCTAGAGAGCCAAAAGAGGATGCAAAGAAGTATAAGTTTGTAGAAACTGGAATGTTACAAAGATTTAAATTGAGAGCCGAAAAATTCCGGCAACTATTTAAAAAAAAAAAACTTCTGATCATACTTTTGGTATGACTTATTACGAATGAAAGAATTATTTAGAGGGATGGTTAGATGTATTAAACATTAAAAATTTTGAACTGCTAAAAGACCTCATGTTGGTTGATCAAATTAAGCAGCGGACTTCTATAGGTTTTAACGAACCTTTTATGGGATGAAGGGACTATTATCCATTCACCTACTGAAATAGTTAATTAATTATAGACTTTGAAGATGTGAAAAAAACGATAAAACCAACTTTTTCTGCCATTCAAACTAAGAGGAATAACAAAGGACTATTTAAATCCCGTTATGATATAATTTTTCTAAAATAGATCAATCACCTCACTAAAAACATCCTGCTATCTATCTACAGCAAATAGATCATCACCATCAGTATTGCCGTAAAGTAAAAATAAGATATATTGTTACATATTAATCAACGACATCAAGAGGAATAATCTGAAAAATATAAGAATAAAGCTCACTGGGAAAAAATAGAATTAAATATGATTCGCAGTTTATTAGAATGCTAGAGAAATTGCCTCTGCGAATAATGTGTACATATGTATAAATAATAATCGAACGTAATTCGCTAGTTCACCTTTTATTTTAAATGCCTCGATGAAATTAAACTGTATGGCAATGCCATTTTGAAGGAAACAGAATGGCAAAACGTACTAAAATTCATAGAAAATCTTGTATTATTGAAGAGGAAGGGGGAAAGAAAGAAAGAAAACGGCATTTATTTTTTACTTTAAAAAAATTGACGCTTTTAGCTTGTTTATTTAGAAAATCCCCCGTGTTAATATAAATAAAAATTGAAATTATATCTCATACCTTCGGAAAACTATTTAGAACCCCTTTATATTCTAAATGAGATAAATCAAAATTAATTCTTCGACTCTCCTCATTGAAAATTTGAATATTTAGAAAAGCAGTTACAAATTTTTAGCAGTTAGAACAAAAGTTATGTATAATTTATTTTAATCAATCTCCAAATTTGATAAATGTACATCGCATTAATTGCCAAAACTCTATCGATTTTTTTTCCCGATTTTTCAGTTTTTCTTAAAAATGTGATAAGTTTTGTTACAGTTTCTTAAAGAAAATGTTAGCAAATAACAGAGGAGCAAATACAGGGTTATTCAAAATGAATCATTCGATTTCAAAATACCGTATTCTCAAAAATAAACAATACAAAATGCTAAATAATACATAAATACAAAGCAAAAATGTAGAAGTTATATATTGTGAAAAATAGATGGTTCCCCGTATGTTCCTCGTGAAGTTATTTCACGAAAGCTGTTTAAAAATCTTTCATTGAGCTACCTCGATATGGGATCGGTTGCAATGGGCCTAATGACTTGATGTTGCACACCTGGCCATCTAAGTCACCTGATATGACTCCACACGATTTCTCCAGTTGGAGGATTTAAAAGATTGCATGCACGAGCCACCATTAACTACAAATTTATGTGAATTTAAACCACTTTTTTCTGCTGCTGTACAATCAATTTCTACTGACACTTTACAATGTGTTTGGCAGGAATTAACGATTCGAATTGGAATTATGCGTGTAACTAAAGGAAGTTATACATAACACTTATAAAAAGCTTTTATGTTTTCCTTTGCATTCATGTATTAACTATCATTCTGTGTCGTTTATTTATGAAAATATAGCATTTTGAAATCGGATGATTAATTTTGAAGAACCCTATATACTGAAATTTTTTGAATAGATTTGATTAAAATACAATAGCAAAATTATTTTTCTGTTTTACAAAACAAACTAATAGTCAATATTTATTTTCTTTCAGAATTTAAATCTTTTCTCTAATGCTATGATTTCACCTGCATCTTGGAAAAATATACTATGGACTCTTGTTGGAACATCTGCGATCGTTTTATTATTCATGTATCAATTGACTCCACCCGTGAAACCTATTTTCTTTGAAAAAAATGAATTTTTGTTCTACAACTTAAACAAAGAGGAACCTCTTATTCCAGATCAAAAATGTCAACTTCCAAGGATTCATCCATTTGATCAATCTATTTTGACTTATTTGACTTCTCCAAGACCTATCATATGTAAAGAACGTATTGCTGCGCTCACTTTTGTAGATGGTGATGGTGTCTTAAGGTTTAACTTATCTGCTGTGAAATCATCAGGATATGTGGTAGAAAAATTAAATTGTGAATACAAGGAAATAATTCATAAGAATGACTTTAACGTGGAATATAGTCATCCTGAAAGGATATCTGTCAATGGATCTAAGCTGTACTCGGATTTCGTGTACGTATCTTGTTATAATTTTGCTGGCATCTCATTTTACACAAACATTCATTGTCATATATTTCCAAAAAGAGATCGTCTGAATGCGACTAGAAATTCGATGTACAATGTTCTGATGATAGGCATTGATTCTCTGTCCAGACTCAGCTTTATGCGATATTTACCAAAAACGTATAAATTCTTGACAAAGAACTTAAATGCCTTTGTGTTCAAAGGAATGACTAAAGTCGGAGATAATACCTTTCCCAATTTAGGCGCTGTATTAACTGGAAAATCAGTATATGGGAATGAACTACCTAAAATTGAAGATCCAACAGGTACTTACGATGAATGGCCTTGTCTATGGAAAAAATTTTCGAAATCAGGTTACGTAACTCTATTTGCAGAAGATCGTCCGGAAATCGGGCTATTCAATTACTTTCGTGGTGGCTTTAAGAACCAGCCTACGGATCATTACATGAGATCATTTTGGTTAGCTGTTTATTCATCCAAACTGCATCGCCTAAGTTCAAATCTGTGCTTCGGAAGCATTCCAAAACACTTGTTGCAGCTAAAATACACTAAGGACTTCGTAATGAAATATGGTGAAGCGAAACATCCCTTTTTTACTTTTACCTTTTTTGTTGAACTCAGCCACGATTATGTTAATCAAGTTGCATCAGCTGATGATGATTTAGAATCTTGGTTAAGAGACTTACTTCATTCAGGATTCTTAAACAGGACGTTTATGTTCTTTTTATCAGATCATGGTCATCGTTTCGGCGCAATGAGAACTACTTTGGTTGGGCGAATTGAAGAACGGATGCCATTTTTCGCATTAGTTATTCCAAAAATAATTCTCGATTCCCAAAAGAAGGCAGTCGATAATTTAAGAATAAATCGGGATAGACTTACCACACCCTACGACATCCATTTCACTGCTGTAGATATTCTGAAATTCGGCAAGAATAATAATGCGAGTCTTGGATCCGAGAGATCTGCCAGAGGAAAATCATTGTTTAGTTTCATCTCTCCAAATAGGACATGTTCCATTGCCGGGATTCCGGACCATTACTGTGTATGTGAAACAGAAAAACAACTGACTGTATCAGGTACATTAGAAGCTTTATAATTACATTTAGTTATAATATAGAATATTAATTTTCTCTTAAACTAAAATTTCTTTCTCGCACTCAGTTCATATGCGCCAGAACATTTTGTTTTTTCCATCGCATACATTGGACAATCATATTAGTGTGATATTTTCACTGAACGCTGAGACCAGCATTGAGGTTGCATCCATTGCCTCAAGTTATTGATTAAGGGTGTGGAATTCAACCAAAATACTGCTTTTAACATTGATGTAAAAAGTACAGTAATTGGTTATATTCTACGACTATTAACAACTACTTCAAGGAGGGAACAGACTGAAAACAAAAGATTAAACTGTTAAAATCATTTGATTTTCATTAAAAATTTCCTTTGTTACTGCCTCAATGAATATTAATGAACAGCCTCTCGAAAATCAGGTATCCTTTCTAATATAGAGAGGCTGCTCATTCGGCAACCTCTCAGTAACTAATCTTTTAAGTTATCATTATAAACTGAAAGCCTTTTTTTTTTATTTATTTACATTGCATTAATTAAATTCCGATTGTGTGTGTACCTCATTAATCTTTTTTTGTTCAATCATTTTTCTGTATTTTTTCCCCCTACCTTAACAAGTCTTATTAAAAATGATTGATTTCTACTCTATTCATAAATAATCTGAGATGAAACGAGAATAACTTATTTAAATACGCGAGGAAAAAATTACTTGTAACCTATTTCTTTTACATGAAAATTAATTAAAATGCAATATGAACGTTTGAGCTGGATTAAAACAAGAAGCATTAAAAAAAAAGGATCATTCTCCATATTTTTTGTTATGTACGTAAATGGTAACATTTGAGAATTGAAAAAGATTGATGCTTTATTACTCTCTTTATAAATACAACTAAATTATTTCAAATTTCCTAATTTCAGATCCCAGATCACAGAAGGCAGCCAATACTTTAGTTGCATCCATCAATGAGCTACTCCGCTCTCAAATAAACTTTTGTTCCAAGCTAGCTTTGGTCGAAATTCTCAGGGCCGATCTAATCGTTCCTCGACGTGAAGTGATCGTCAACTCTCGACTCTATTTCGGGAAGCAAGTAGAAGAAGGAATAGCCTCGGGAATGATCACCAAACTGAGGATAATTGTGAGAACAGCTCCTGGACTTGCTTTATTCGAAGGCACGCTTCTGTCTCGAGATGACGAGGACGATATGTCAGTTCTGGGTGATATCAGTCGCATCAATCAGTATGGGTCACAGTCTTCATGCATCGGCGATCCTATTTTGAAAAAATATTGCTATTGTGTAAATACTACTGTATGAGATTTGTGAGCCCAAGGCAGTGATAACATTTCTTTATCTGTGATCCGTCGTCAAATTTCAAGAGTTTAATGGTTCTTGATCAATGAATCCATGCCAACATGATAAAATTTTTTTTACAGTTGAAGCATTTTATGAAAGATCTGCGTGAAATTGAACAATAAATTTTGCTATTAATAAGTAACTCTTAATGTTAATTTTTAAATAAAATTGTTTCTTATGGTTTTGTTATAATGTAACATTTATTTTTCTTTTAAGGTGACCTGGAAAGTCTTACATCTACCATGTTAAATTCACCAACTTAAAATACCTTTTCTCATAAACGGTACATGAAAGCATTACAAAAAATTTATTGAATTTAAAATAAAATGTTTTACATACTTTAACTCGCCATTTTCATTCTATGTCAAATGAAATTTTTTAAAAATTATTTATTCTTTATAACTATTAAATTGGCATTTTCGGAACAATTTCATGGCATAAAATAAATAATTCTTAAAAAATAATCCAACTCCCGTGTTAAAGTATGCAATAGGATATAATATACATGTCATTAAAAAAACTGACTTCTTAAGTGTCATAGATAATGAGAAGATGGAACATGAACTTTAAAAATACATGCTTTGAGAAAGTCGCATATAAAATTTTATCGAAATTTTTATTGTTGTGATAAAGAAGTTAAATTTAGTAAAATCCTGCTTTGCGTGAAGTGTTATCACCTTCTTCAGTCTCATAAGAATTTTCAAGTTACCTTTTTGCTTTTTTTTTTTTTTTTTTTTTTTTTTTTTTTTGTTATTTGAATAGTTTTCACTCTTTCTATAATGCGTTCTTTATCTAATTCTTCCATACCTTTTAAGCACTGAAGGCCTGGATGAACTCCAATCTCATATAAAGTATGGAAATTTGGTATAATTCATGTACTGAAGCATGAAACAGAATCAAAAACAACACATTTTAAAGTTTTCAATAGTCTATAATACAGTTTTTGGTACACGAGTCCAAATGACACTTTTCTCAGATTCATTACGATTCTGTGTTTTCCCATGAAGGTATTTCCTTATAGCTGCTCTGGCTTTGCCAAATCTCTAAATACAAGTTTGATAACTTCCAGTATCAGTAGAGGAACGGTATGTTTGGTGACGTCATACGTTTCGACTTTCACCTGGACGCGATGAAACCCACACCAGATTTCAGATCCTACTGGACAGAGACCATGATTTGGATTTTCATTTCTCGACAACAAATAAAAATATTCAGCTCAAACATCTTGCAGCCTTTTTTTTAAAAGGATTCAACATTTCTTCTAATCTCTAAGCCATGAAATGTTTGGATCTTCATAATGATAATGTCAATTAGCCTATTTTTTCTAATTAACGATTTTCCATCACTAAGCTTTTTACCAGAAAACTTTTCCTTTTGTTGAGCTGAACTAAATACCATTCTCTTCAGAATGTGCTCAATGTAGTCTAGTCTTTGTCACCATAAATTTTAGATGACACTACATTTTTGAAAGCTTTCGTATCTCAATCTCCAAGATATCTGACATATCGAACATTATATAATGTTTGTGATGTGTTAAAAATTTCCTTGACACCATTAACCTCCATGCCCCCACTTGGTGTACTGTGATTATCAGTGCATTAAGTGAATCGACTGATTTTTAGAGGGCGTTTACAACATTTAGGACAAAATTGATATGTCTGTTACTTTTCCCGTGTAGGCACTTGTTGCCGTGACAGCACCATTATGAGATGGATTACCACGTTTTTGCCATGTACCATCGAAGGCGACACATAAATCTCTGCTGTCATTATTGAATGATATGCGTTCTTCAGCTGCAGCTTTCATTTGTTCAGAGTATACTTGTTCTGCTATAATAGGAAAATATAAATGCTAAATCAGTTTATTCATATATTCTTTCAATTATGAAAATATTAAAAAATTTGTGCATTGTTACTCGCTTTAATCTATTTTGCCTTGACGTGCCTGAAGTATAGTTCGGAATAAAACTCTCTCTTACCAGCTTCTCGCATTCGTACAAGAAATATCGCTGGGGTTGAGGGTTCCAGTAGAAAATCCAAGTCCCTTCTACATGGACTTAAATCAAAAATTTTTTTTTACTCAAAGGTGAACTTTTATCTCTCTCTCCCGATGTGTACACTTGTTACACAATAATATATCATTACCAACTACCTACTACGAACCTCAGTATTCAAATCGTTGTCACTTATATATGCCTCTCCTAAAATCTATTAATGAAACTTCCGAACTTCAATAACGTTTCATTTTATTGGGGTAATTTTTATTTTAAACAATTCAAATAGTAAAGTCCCCAAGGCTAGTAAAAGGAAAATCGCTGTATAGCTTAAAGTCACAACTACATGAACGAATTCTAGGTTACATACGGTCCCACCAAAAGCTTCGTGTCCCGTCAAGAATTGTAACGCTAATTGGCATTCATTACCAAACTTCTAAATGTAATTATTATTGATGTTGTAAACTATAAATTAAAATAGTAAATTTAGAGCTAAATTTAAGATGACACAACCAAAGATATCAGCTTTTAGGAATGCCAGACAGGTACACAACAGAGGCAGAGTTTTCTGCAACTAATTTTCAACATTTACTACTTCAACCACTCGATTTTGCAACAGGAATGGAAAGAAAATAATTTTAAAAAGTGTACAGTGAAGGTAGAAAGTGTTTGCATATTGATTGCCATAATCAAAAGAAGCCTCGCTGTAAAAAAAATACATAATTATATTACTCATTATCATTTGGATGGGAGAGCCAACATGGCGGCTATGAAGGATAACGTATTTTACGAAACTCTTGAAAAACATTGTAAAATTATTCAATCAGCACTTTTATCTAAGTGCAATCCACAGGTACGTGAAGAGGCCAGACAAACTTTGGGTGAGTTAAAATCTACTATTTTTAAGAATTTTTAACGAATCAAATCTGTTAATTTCTTTGAATCATAAAGAAAGTTTGAAAGAGGTCATATTAAAGCCAGGACAAGCCACTGTCGTGTCGCCATCTGGCATCTCAAAAAATAAAGATACGTCTTTTTCTTTAAATATTTTTTTATAGTAGACTCTGAAAATTGCTCTTCTTCTGATGTTAAGAAAATTATAAAATTAAAAATAAATCCATCACAGGATAAGCTGGGTATTTGTAACCTTAAAAATATTGGAGTAAATAAAGTACTAGTTAGGTGCTTTTCTGAAAGTGATTGGAATCGACTTCAAAGCGGGCTTAAAGAAAAATTACCGGAATTAAATACTTCCTAGGGCAGGGATGGCGAACCTTTATGTATCAACGTGCCATTTTTTCTAAAAAAATGTTTAATGAGATCATAAACGTGCCGTCAAATAATTTTGACTTCGTGATTATTAGGAAAATAATAATACTAAATACTATCTACTCAAAGCTCTTTATTTAACAAAAAAAAAAAAAAAAAACATTTTGCAATGTCTCAATCATATACGTGTAATTCAAATTGAAGTAACATTAGTGTGATTTCTATTGTTTCAGATTATATTACAAATAACTTATATTATAATTGTAAGATGTTACTTTTAGCAGAATGCATGCTGAACTGGAGTCGTCCATCAAACGATATCTAAGCGAGTCTTTAATGTTATTCATCTCTGAAAATAATGACTCGCTGGCATAAGTAGGTGAAAATATGATTAAAATAGCACGAGCAAGCTTCCTCAAACTGTTAAATGTGTCTGGTAACGAATTCCATGTTTCCATAATTTTGTTATTGGCATTTTTACTTATATTGCTTGTCAATCTTTTTGTTTCAATTAATTCCAACTCTTTCCTTGTTTGAATAAATTTTTGAATCAATATTGAACTAGACTGGAAATCAATGAGCTACAGACAATTTACAATTACAGAAATAAAATTTTCAGTGACTGTTTTTTTGCCTGGTTTCTAATGTTTATTTAAATCGTTGATTTTTTTTTTCAAGTTTGGAAAATACTTGTATTTCTTGTAATAATATTGTTCCTGTGTGTGTGTGAAAACATGCGCTTTAGAGTCAAAAGCACGAATGAGATCTATCATAACGCTATAATTGTTTTATCAACATTGAAGCTTCACGTTCATTTCATTGAAACGTTAGCATACGTCTGTAAAAAACATCAATTTTGAAAGCCACATAACATCCAACAACTGTGGCTATTGTTCAATTTCCCCCTCATTTTGCAGATACAGTCTGATTTCTTCCAAGCAATCAACAAATCTTTGAAGTACGTTCCTGCGGTTCAACCAACGAACATTATTATACATCAGTAAGCCATTATACACCGAGGTGACTTCCTTTAACAAAGCATCAAACTTTCGCTTATTTAAAGCTTGCTACAAAATGAGATTAACTATTTTTGTGACTACCGCCATTACATTATCAAGGATGTTAAACCACTCTTAGCACAGGGCTTATTGGTGAATAATGCAGGGGAATTCAAGAACATAGAATGTCATACGTTTGTTTGAAATAAACTTATGAAGCCCACCATACTTGGAGCATCATCAGTTGTTACTGAAACAATTGTTTTCAAATCAATTTCTTTCTCGGCAAGTGAATTTTTAAGGGCCGTACAAATATCTGTGCCCTTTATAGTTGTTAGCAACGATTTAATTACAATTAATTCTTCCTTAATGACGTTTCTTACGCAATATCAAGCAAAAACAGAGAAACGTGCAGATTTAGTGACGTCAGTGCTTTCGTCAAGACATAGCGATGTAAAAGGAGCGGAGTTAATGTAAATTTTTTGTTGATCTGATACATTTCCGGCCATTTTTAAGATTCTTTCTTCTATTGTATTTCTAGATAGATGAGTATCTTAGATACATAGAATTATCTTATCTTTATTATCAAAATCATCAAAAAGTGAAGGCGTGAATGCTAACTAAGCTTCCTTTAAAAACTCTCCCTCTTGAAAATGTTTACTATGCCAAGCAATGACATTTGCAGCCGAGTAACTTGCCGCGATCGTATGACAATTTTTGCCACCATATTTAATTATAGACGTCGACTATTTATTTCTGTCTTTCATTGCACTTGCAATTAATTCCTTTTACTTCGGTTCGCTTTTTTAACTAACGAATTTGTGGTTTGTTTCAAATTGACGTTTTATAGACGATGTTCTACATACCACTGTTCCAGAACTTAAAACACTTACCTCTTTGTCACCTTTACTAATCATCCCATATTTCTCAGTCCACCAAGTTTAAAATTCTCTGATTCACTTACTGTATTGCACTTTTTGTTTTTTTGCTGAACTAGCGATATTAAATAACGGTTAAAAATCGTAAGTATAACACAAATAAACTTTAAAATACAGTTGTGTCAACAAAATTGACTATTATGCTATGCATAAACAAACTATACGTCATTAGCAATTGTAGGCCACAATGTAACTACAATAACAAACGTTCGTACGTAATATGCTTCATAGTGAACTTTGTTATCGGGGGCGTGCCCAAAATATTGTGTCGCGTGCCATGGTTCGCCATCCCTGTCCTAGGGGGAAAATAAAAATCCTGTTATCCTTGTGCCCAATGAAATATCTAATAAAGATCGTCTAAAAGTGATTTTTGAACAGAACCCTGAAATCGTTCTTATCTGAAGAACCACGAGTCAGTGCAGAATTCATTTTAATTTAAAAAACTTCCAGTATTCGAGGCATGTTGCGCATCCCATGAAACGCATCCCATGGTTCGAAAAGGTATTATTCGGCAATCCTGATTGAAAACTAATTGGACTTTTTGTGGAGTTGATGGTTTTCTTATCATCAATAGAGGCTTTAAGTGTCGTGGCCACAACCATCGTGCTGAAGAAAGCAGGGAAACCACAGTCTGTTTCAGCTACTCTGGAGAATACAAAGCGAAATATTGTTCTAATAGAGATGTAATGGCTTGCATTAATTGTATCCGTTTCAACTGTAAAACAAATAATTCACATAAAAAAAGTTAATGTTAATCACGAACCCTTTTCTGATAGTCATAATTTTATGAAGAAAATCACCCAGTCTAGAATTTACTATAATTAAATTAGCTAAATAAGTTCTAAAGTGTATACAGTTAAACCTTCATAAATCTAAAGCTGCGACACAACAGCTCATTTTAAATATAGAAACTGATAATATTGACTGTGTCTGGTTCAGTAACCTCATTGTTATAAAGGCTCCCATCCAGAATATCCTAGCATTTATAGAAAGAGACTTTATCATGATCTTAATTCCAACATTATAAAGGCAGCCATTATCGTTCGATCACGTGGAATTTCATCTTTTGTTGATTATGTTAATACTGACTACAATATAGTCATTTTGAACATTGCTGCTGGTGCAACTGTGATCCAAATTTTGATACAAATGTCTCACTCATTATCCAAAACTTCCTCTCCTCCCCCCTCACGATAATACCCCACCCACTACCCCACAAGATATCATCGAATTCATTAAAAAAAAAAAAAACCCAGGAAAAGATAATATCACTAACAAAATGCTTAAAAATCTCCCTATTAAAATCATTTTCCTACTAACTATTATCATTAACAAAATTCTCTTTTTTAACCACTTTCCCCAATCATGGAAAACTGCAATAATCTTCCCAATTCTAAAACCAGGGAAAAACGCACACCTCCCCGATAGCTATAGACCAATTTCTCTTCTCTCCACTCTCGGCAAACTCACCGAATCCATCATCCTTGAACGACTCAAAAATTTCATTAATACGAATATATATAACCTCACTAACCCTAACCAATTCGGCTTCACTTCACAATTATCAACATTACACCCACTACTAAAACTCACAGAAATCATTTCCTCTGGCTTTCAACCTAAACAATCCACCGGAGCAGTCTTCCTTGACATCGCAAAAGCTTTCGACAGAGTTTGGCTTAACGGACTTACTTTTAAAATGATCGAAAACAACTTCCCTCCCCCACTCATCCTACTCACACACTCATACTGTAATAACCACTTTTTCCAGGTCAGAATTAACGACACCCTTTCCACCTCCCGTAAAATTAACTCAGGAGTAGCTCAATGCAGTTTAATTGGCCCATTTTTATTTAATTTTTACGTTAACGATATTCCAAATTACTCCCTCACAACATTAAATATGTACGCAGATGATACTGCAATAGTTGCTAAATTTAAAAATCCCAAAACCGTTACTTTCGCTCTCAATAAACACCTTGCGCTTCTCGAAAATTTCTACAACAAATGGAAAATAAAAATTAATGTTGAAAAATCCCAAGCAGTCCTTTTTACTAAAAGAAAAACAAACCCTCCCCCACCCACTTTCCTCCAAAAACAAATTTCTTGGGATACATCCGCTAAGTATCTAGGCCTCACTTTTGACAAACATCTCACCTGGAAAGAGCATATCACCAATATCGGAGAAAAATTCCGACGTTTATCTCATAAAGTCTACCCCCTCATCAACAGAAAATCCAAAATGAATCTTCAAAACAAAATGCTAATCTATACTGCAATCATGCCATCTCTTCTCAGCTACGCCAGCCCAATATGGGCATACTGTGCAAAAGCCAATCTCAATATCCTCGAAAACTCTCAAAGCTCAACTATTCAGATAATCGCCAAGGCTACCATGGTCATGAAAAACAAAGGTATCTATAAAACACTCCAAATCACAACTTTTAAAAAACACATTCAAAAACTCGCTACTAACTTTTTTAACTCTTTTGAAAACATCAATAATATCAATATCCAAAATCTTGAAAAATATCCAATCATTTCTAATATTAAAAGACCCAGGCAAATTCTTTTTGATTTTAATCCCCCATAATTAATTTTTTTTTTTACTTTTAAATTACCATTATTCACTTTTAAAACCATGCTTAAATTTTAACCTTGTTTTCCCTTTTTCTGATAAAAACTCCTCCCATCACATTTATAGTCATTTTCTCACCCACGAGGGCAGCCTATCGCAGCATTTCAGTACCTCACCTATCAACCAATCCTATAGCAGCCTATAAACTACTTCATCTCTACCGAAAATTCTCCTTCTTGTTCTTCGATCCTACCGCAACAGTTCTTCTCTTCTACGATAGATGGCACCAGATTTCCTGGCAACTTCTTTCTCCCGTATCTTTAAAACTAATCATCCAATCTACATGAAATTTTCTACAAATCATCTCTGCTCCCTACTCTTCAAAATGAAACCACCATCCTCTCCAAGAAACATTTATTTCACTAGATTTGGGCTAGAAGAGCGCTCCGCGCTCTAGGCGCCTATAGATCATTCAACGTCAACGTTGGTGCAACTGTGTTAACGCAACTTTTTTTTTTCGTATTATTTCGAACCATTAAGAAACATTTATTTGGATCTCCATAAAATTAGGGAAGTTATTTTGCACAAAAATCTCAATCGACTGGTTTGGAGTATGGACTCCAATGCCAAATCTGAATTAAGATTTAGTCCTTTTTCTGATTCTCGTGGAGATAAACTGACTAAATTTATTTCTGCCAACAACTTATTTGTTATAAAACTGCAGCGGTTCGCCAACAAGCAGATTATTCACCGATTGTGGAGACCGCCAAACAGATTTTGCGAGCGCTCCTCGCCAAAGGCAGCAACCCTGATGCGCGCTCTCCTTCACTTCCGAGAACTGACTCATTCTCTCTCTTCTCGACTTGCGCTCTAACTTGATGCTCGCTCGGAGCTCGTTGTATGTAGTTCAAAGGTGTGTAAGCAAATTTTGAGCTTTCTGGCATTGCTAATGATGCCACGAAATATAATAATGTTATTGCTGCAATTGACTCTGAAATTTTGTCGGTGGTTTCCGATTTACTGTTTGACCCACCACACGCGGATTGGTACACCACACTAAAAAACCGACTAATTCAAGAGTTTTCAGATTCGGAAAATCTACATATTAGAAAATTGCTTTTGGAACTACAATTGAGTGACAACAAGCCGTCCCACCTCCTACGAAAAATGAAAGAATTAGCAGGCCCCGCGTTAAACGATGACTTTTTAAGAAACTTGTGGCTCCAGCGACTCCCTTCAGAAATCCAAACAATCCTTTTTGTAAGTTCCGAAAAATTAGAAAACCTAGCGAAATTGGCGGATAAGATTGCTGAAGTTCGCGCTTCCCCGTTTATCCCAAATGTCTATGCCGTTGCGGGTCGCTCCGAGCAATCGTCCGATTCTCCTAACTCCCCATTGAATGAAATGATTGCACTTCGAGGAGAAATCGCCGCTCTGAGCAAGCAAGTAGAACGATTGTCTAGAGACCGATCAAAGAATCACTCTCGCAGGAGGTACAGTAAATCCCCTTACAGGAGCAAGACCCCCTCGCGGAGGGAGGATTACAAATTTAACGATGATTTTTGTTATTATCACAACCGGTTTGGCTCAAAAGTTAAAAAATGACGGGAGTCATGTACTTTTGCCAAGGCTCCGGAAAACTAATCACTGCTATCGACGCCAATATTTCAGCGGCAGACGTTTCGATAGCTCCACAATCTGGCCGCCTCCTTATTTTTGATCGTAAAACCAATCTAAAACTCCTCATAGATTCTGGATCTGATGTATCGTGTCTACCGGTTTCTAAAACTAACAGAAAATTAGCCCCGGAACCCATACAACTAACAGCAGCTAATAACTCAAAAATATATACATATGGATCTAAACTATTAGATGTCGATCTTGGCCTTGCGAAGAAGCTTTAAGTGGCAATTTATTCTAGCATCCGTTCTTTTCGCAATTATAGGAGCAGATTTCTTAAAGCATTTCGATCTAATTATCGACTTAAAACGACAACGACTTATCGATACAATTACCAACCTATCTCGCTATGGCAACATTCCCACTGGTTTTAATACTGCATCGATAAAGTTAAGCTCAGGAAATACAGTATATCACAAAATTTTAGTGGAATTCCTTGACCTAACAGCACTTACTTCTAAAATTAAAAAAGGGCAACATAATTCGATGCATTACATCGAAACAACGGGACCACCTGTCCACAGTAGGCCTAGGCGTTTAAACCCAAAATTGTACAATATTGTAAAACAGGAATTTCAATTTATGACGGAGAAGGGTATTTGCAGGCCTTCCAAATCACCCTGGTCCTCTCCCCTTCATGTAGTCCCAAAAACTTCAGGTAGCATTCGACCAGTGGGAGATTATTTTAAATTAAACGCATGTACAACACCTGATAGGTACCCGATACCCCATATACAAGATTTTTCTAATGCACTATACGGTTGTAACATTTTTTCAAAGATCGATATTGTACGCGCATACTTCCATATACCAGTCCATCCGGATCATACGTATTCAAAAGACGGCAGTATGTACGCCATTTGGCTTAAACGAGTTTCCGTACCTAAATTTTGGCCTCTGTGGGGCAGCCCAAGCGTTTCAGAGGTTCATGAATGAAATTTTAGGTGAACTCAGATTCTGTTTTGTCTATTTGGATGATATTCTGATTTTCAGTAAAAGCGAGGCTGAGCATAAGACTCATGTTTGTGCTGTATTCCAAAAACTCCAACATTACGGCTTAACAATTAACACTTCTAAATGCATTTTCGGAGAATCAGAAATTTCCTTTTTTAGGACATCTCGTAACGCAGAAAGGAACAAAACCATTGCCTGAAAAGTTGAACCAATATTAAATTACCCAAAGCCTAAAACAATAAAAGAACTTCAACGGTTTCTTTTAATTTTGAATTTTTTTTTGCCGATTTTTACCTAACGTAGTCCAACATCAGATCGCTCTAAGTGAATTTTTAAAGGGCACTAGAAAAAACGATAACAGGGTAATCGAATGGACTACCCAGACCGAACAGGATTTTTGTACTTCCAAAAAATTAATTGCAGACGCAACGCTTTTGGCACATCCAAACCCAGATGCAGAGTTGTTACTGCACATAGAGGCATCCGACTTTGCAATCGGAGGTGCATTGTTCCAAATAATCGATAACGAACCCCAGCCTCTCGCGTTTTTTTCTAGGAAATTATCCAAAACGGAAAAAAATTATAGTGCTTATGGTCGTGAGCTACTAGCTTCATATGCTTCCATTAAACATTTCATTCACATGCTTGAAGCTAGGGATTCCAAATTATTTACCGATCATAAACCATTAACTCATGCCTTTAAACAACGTTTAGATAAATGCTCAACACGACAAGCCAGACAACTGGATTTCATATCCCAATTTACGACAAATATTTGCTACCTCCCAGGAAACGAAAACATAACAGTGGATAGCCTTTCCAGAATAGCTTACATCGAAATGCCCAACAATATCAACTATGATGAGATTGCAAAATCTCAAGAATCGGATTTAGAGTTTAAAAATTTAATTAGTAACCCTCAAGGATTACAGTTAAAGAAAATAGTTATGCCAAATTCTGACATCCCTGTTTAAACTGCAATTCGCATGCAAAGAACAAATAAAAAGTTCCTACCTGTCAGACGGTGGTCATCATCATCAGGTCAATATGCTGAAGTTTGAATAAATCCATACAGACTCAAGGAAATAACTCTATTGACATCAATTATTTTTAATTTAACTTTAAGATGTCACAACACAACAAACATTAACTATTAGTAAATATCCTAATTCGCAGGTATAACAAAATCACTAACATAGTTCACTTTCAACATCTTCCTTCTCTCACTTACTCAGAACTAAATATAACTTTTTTTTCTTTTTCACATTTGGCGCCTAGCGCCCTCTATCGTTAGTTTCAACAATCCCTTTATTTTGCGACTTATCTACCGGAACAGCTAGACCTTATATCCCAAAGGAATACCGCCAGCGGATTTCCAGTCAGTTGCACAATATGTCTCACCCCAATATTCGAGCTACTACTAAATTAATTCGGTAGCGATTCGTGTGGCCATCAATAGGCAAAGATTGCTCTGCTTGGTCTAAATATTGTATACCGTGCCAAAAGGCAAAGGTGATTAGGCATACCAAGACTCCATTAGGCTCTTTTCCTAACCAAACACGGAGATTTGATCATGTGCACCTTGATATAATCGGACCTTTCCCACCATCAGCTGGAAATTATTATTGTCTTACAATGATAGACCGTTATACACGGTGGCCAGAAGCCATCCCGATACCAGATATAACTGCGGAAACAGTGGCAAGAACTTTCTACAACCATTGGATAACACGTTTTGGTTGTCCTTCACATATAACAACCGATCAAGGCCGCCAATTTGATGGATCTCTTTTTAAAGCACTAGCCGGTCTGCTAGGAATAAAGAAAATTAGAACGACGGCCTACCATCCTCAATCGAATGGCTTAATAGAGGAGTTCCACCGCCCTTTAAAAACCTTTTTGAAAGCCTACAACAAAGCGCAATGGGCATCCACTTTACCAACCATTTTGCTTGGATTTCGTACTGTTTTTCGAGACACCATTCAGGCAACAACGGCTGAACTGGTGTACGGTACCACCCTCCGACTTCCAGGGGAATTTTTTAATCCTACGCCTTCCGACATTCAGCCTAAGCAGCTAGTGGAGGATTTAAAAGAACATTTTTCTCATATCCGGCCACAACCTACTTCGAATCATAGAACTAAAACAGTCTTCATCCATCAGGATCTGAAAACGTCAACGCACGTTTTTGTCAGACATGATGGCGTAAAGAAACCCCTCCAAGCACCTTACGATGGACCCTTCAAAGTGTTGCGGAGAACGGAGAAAGTCTAAGACGTGGACATTTCTGGTCGTAAATCCACCCTGTCGTTGGACAGACTAAAACCAGCTTTCGTCGCAGAAAACAGTGAATTTCCCGAAACAGACTTGCCTCCTCCTCATCAATATATTACAACCACGCGTTCTGGACGGATTGTTCGTTTTCCAGAACGTTTCGTATCTTAAGGATACTGCGGGGGAGTGTGCAGCGGTTCGCCAACAGGCAGATTATTCACCGATTGTGGAGACCCCCAAACAGATTTTGCGAGCGCTGCGAGGCGCTCCTCGCCAAAGGCAGCAACCCTGATGCGCCCTCTCCTTCACTTCCGAGAACTGACTCATTCTCTCTCTTCTCGACTTGTGCTCTAACTTGATGCTCGCTTGGAGCTCGTTGTACGTAGTTCAATGGTGTGTAAATAAATAAATATCAGAATGTTTAGCATGTGCCTCTGTTCAGACCAACAGCTGCAGTAAAACGAATATTGAGAACCTACTTTTCGTGCAACTCAGGGTTCAAGTTACTGACTCAGATCTGCTCCAAGACGTCTCAAGTGGGCGTCTTTCTGAAAATGAATCCCTTTCTGACCACATGAGGATAGAATTCGAGCTTTGTCTCTCCACAGCACCATATGTCACTTCAAACATGCCCTTTAAAATTTTTAATATTAAGAAAGCAAAGTGGTGTCGTTTTCGTGATTTTTGCACTTCTCACATTTTTCATATTCTTTATATCTCAACGTCTGTATTGATGGTTCCTGCCTTAATACTATTGTTGAGGAACTTAGTTCTGTTCTTTTCCAGGCATGCTCATTTTCAATGCCTGTTAAGAAGCATGGCGCACATAATGTTCCTTGGTGGTCTATCGCACATTTTTGTTGCATGAGAAAAAGGCTTAATGCCTCTAGGCGTAGATTCCAACGTTGTAGAAATCTGATTGTTAGAGAATTGTACAAATGTAAATATCTCCAATATAGAAAAAAATTATAATCAAATGCTTATTAATGCTAAATCTAACCCTTGGAAAACATTTCTTTCCACCATTGATGTTCACTATGCGTGGAAAAAAATTTATACTTATGGTGTTAAAAAAGATTTCATGAAAAAAAAAATTGAAGTAACTGGCATTCATCTACCCATAGGAGAAACAACCAACTCTTTAGACGAAACAGTAGTAAATGCTGTTTTACAAAAGTCTTTCCCTTTTGATCCAGAGGAAAAGGGCAATAATTTTCATAAAGAGTACCTTCGATCTGCTCATACTGCTTACACTTCCTTTGTTGATTCTTCTTTTCCCTGAGATGAAGTTAATGTAGTTATATCTATGCTGAAACCAAATAAATCTCCTCTCTCTCTCTGGTCCTGATTCTATCTCAAATGAGATTATTCAAGAGTTTTACTCTATGTTTCCTTCTCTTTTCCGAAAACTTTTTAACGTTTATCTAGATATTGGTATTTCCCCCCGTATTTGGAAAGGTTATACTTATCCCCAAAAGAAATGAGTTTAGAGATCTTCGTTTGGATAACCTTAGATGCATAAGCTTACTTCCAGCACTTGGTAAATGTTTGGAAAAGCTGTTCATTAACAGAATATGCTGGTATCTGAGCCAAGGAAACTTTCTATCGAGTGATTTATACGACTTTATTGATCAGAAGAGTACTGAAGATGCTTTTTTTACGCTTGAATGAGATTGTTCAAAGAGGTAAAAAGAAAAATTTTTACACCATCTTGGTTTTCCTTGATATAAAAGGCGCTTTCGACAATGCATGGTGTCCTTGCATTCTCAATCTCCTTAAAAAAGCGAAACTTCCAATGAATACTTTTTCTCTTCCTGCTGACTTTTTCCACGATAGGATGACCAAATTACAACTGGGCTCCGCATCTGCAATCCGTTACCTTGAAAGATGTTGCCCTCAAGGCTCAGTTTCAGGACCTACTTTTTGGAATATTATTATCAATGATCTTCTCCCAAAACTTACAAATTTTGCATATTATGACACCTTGGCCTTTGCGGATGGCATCTCAGTCTGTTTTCAGGACAGGGATTTTCCTGTGACTTTTCTCCACGCACAGGAGACTCTGAACCTCGCCTCCGATTGGTCAAAAAGTTTTAAATTTGACTTTAATTCTGATAAAACCAGGGTTATGATCATTGAAAAACGATAGAGAGTGAGACTGAAATGTTATGATGCATTTCAGATTTTTCTCGACGGAACTCCTTATGGCTACGGTAAAGCAAATGAAATACCTTGGAGTTCTTCTTGACTGTACATTTTCATGGAAGCGACACTTAACTTACGTTTCAGAGAAATGTGACAAATTACAGCGTGGATTAAGTCGTAGTGCACGCAACACTTATAGTATCAATTTCAACATACTTTCCTCTATAAGCAAGGAATTGAACCTTTTATAATGTATGGTACAAGAGTTTGGGGTGTGGTATTTAAGAAGAAGATAAATTGTAAATATCTGCAACGAATTCAAAGACGGAACTTTTGCGGGTCATATGTGAATATCGTACCAAAAGTTATGGGTTATTTATTATGAGTCTATTTAAGCAATTTCTGGTATCCTTCCAATAAACATTGCCATTCTTCTTAATAGTACCTTTAGAGAAAATCTCTTTGCTTCTTCCATCTCTGATTATGATTGTGTTTTGCCTCCAGCTGTTCTTTTTCATCCCTCGCAGAGAAACTCTATCAATAATATCCAATTTAGCAACAATATCACAGACGATTTTCCTATTATTTGCTATACTTGATGGCAGAGTTGGCATCGCATTTGTGGTCTTCAGAAAAGGCATCGAAACCGAGTACTTCCAATATAGAATTCGAGATGAATACTCGCCTTTCGTTGCTGAATTTTTATGTTTAAACTTCGGTATCAATTGGATCGCTGAATAAAACAGTGCCGTATCAGACTTTCTCATTTGTACCGACTCCCTTTCATCATTAGAGTAATTAAAATGTATTTCTTCCTACAATAACACAATTTTAGAGATACAAAGTCAATTCAAAATCCTAAAAGATAAAAACATCTCGGCTGCCTTTTCATTTGTTCGTGGACACACGGGTATTTTTGGAAACGAGCAGGCCGAATTTCTCGCAAAGACTGCCACCAAGAGCGAAATTGATATTTCTGTAATTGTCCCGAAATCCTTCTATAAGGTTATGAGAGAAAATGCAGTGGAATCTTGGAACCAACAATACATCAGCTCTAACAAAGGGACTTAACAAAGAGATTTCCCCCTTGCATTAAAATTAGACATAATATTTGTATAATAAACTTTCTACTCAACTTCGGGCTCTAAGTAGTTTAGGTGTAACTACGGATCAGTGCAGCATAATATTATATCCGTTAGTCGAAAGTTCGTTACCGACCCATATATTGCGATCATTTGAAAGAGCGTAAAGCTAGAGCTATTATCGATACGGGATCGCAAAAATCATATATTTTGAAATCTACTGCTGAAGATTTGAGTTTTAATTTGCAGAGGGAGGAGTCATTTTGCCATTCCTTATTTAGCGGAACGAAAACAAGGATGTAAGAGAGAAAAAGCTGTAATGGTTGTGTTTCTTTGAAAAATGATGGCGAAAGAAAAAAGCGTTTAATGTTTGTGCTGTGTTGTTTTTATTTAAATATATATTTTTGATGTTTCCTTCAGCGCTGTCATCTATGAACAAAACTGCCTAAATTCATTTTCGCAGTCAATCCTAATAAGAACTACATTTCTGGGTCATGCCATCATTTTTTCACCAATTTCAAAATGACCCAATTCTTCACCGGTTATGGAAACTTTAAAAGTTACCTCAATAGATTTAATTCGGATCAAGTGACTTCCTGGGATTGCAGCATTGGTGGCGAGAAAAATGTGAAACATGTGATACTCCTATATACTAAATTCGTCAGTGAAAGAAAAACACTAAAATTAGCACTTAAAAGCATTAATATCAGTTGGCCTCCTGATTTTCAACAGTTTGTATCCAAAAGAAATGCTTTTGGCTATTTTTTGTAATTTCATTGTAAATTCTTCGTAAGTAATCGTAATCCTTTTTTCTCTTAATTCCCTCCTTTTGTTATTTTCTTTTTTTAACGTGTTTTCTTGCTTATTTCTGTAAGCTCCGTGCGATACTTTGGGGTTCAAGGAGATTTGTTGGAGTTTTCAATTTAAAAAAATGTCATTTGGATGTATATGTATAATAGAATACAATTTACTGTTTCCCATGTAAAATTTAGATAGAAAAATTGCATAGAAAAATATAATATTTATAAAATATAAATAATACAGCATTGAGGAGTAGGAAAAAAAAGGCATTCGTACATTGCCCATAATCTCAAATCTTTAAACTAACATTTTCTTAGTTAATACCTTGTTAGTTTGAATAATTACTTTCAGCGTACTTTCGAAGGATCAAATCAAATTTGATGCCACTGAACTAGAAAAGTATTCTTGTATAAAAGCGTTTATCAAATCAGCCTGGTTCGAATATTTCAAAACTTTTCCATAATAGTTCAATGAGAATTATGTCTGGTGATTGAGGATGAAATTTCATAAATTTAGGAGTGTTATATAAGATTCTTTGCAAAGTATTTAGAGCTGTATGCTTGGGATCGTTATACATCAAAACGTAAACACCATGAAAATCCTTTTTTGTCGTACTATAAACTATTTTTCAAAGTATCAACATAAAATTGGTGATTCATGATTCCATCGATTGGGATCAAATTGCTGATCTCCGAGGCATTTAAGCAATGCCACTCCATATTTTATTGTTGGAAGTAAATTTCTTGGATACTGCATTTCTGAGGTTCATTTTCTTCACTCCTTTCGTCTACTGTCTGATTCGAAAACGCAAAACTTACTTTCAATAAGGGGGTGGAGGGGACTTTTTCTAGAACTTTGGGTTTTCATTTATGTATTTTATAGCGAAGGATAATCATAACATCAGATTCCTTTTATTCATAAAGATTTTTTTCAATGCAACATGATTATGGAAAACTTGTCGTTTAGTTGCATTTCAAACTGTATCTGCAGATTCGGCCATTCTTCTGTTTTTTATTATTATTTCTGTTGTAATCTTAGAAGCAATTTTTTTCAGCGAACGGACGAGACATCGCTTTTCATTAGTGGAAAGTAGAGATGGTCGACCTGGAGTCGTAATATTTTCGAAGCTGCAAATCTCCAAATAACATAGACTACATCGTAGAAAGTGGTCTACCAATTAATAATAATGTTTCGTTATTTGTTTTCCCATCTTTACGGAGCTTTATAATTAATTTTATTGTTGATTACAGATTTCTCTAGACTTTAGTCCCATGTCAGTCATTCTGCTTGTCTATTAAATTTAAAATCCACCATTATCCTATATATGCCTCAAGACGAGTGATGTCGCGTATCACTGATCCAATCACAAAACAAACATTTACATCTGTTTCAGAGAACGAATACTTTTTACGAGCCGAAAAATCACTAAGCTTTAGTTACCAGTATATATGAAAAACATTGCAATATTTATTCAACTTTTACTCCAATCTTATTTGTAAAACAGGGTTTTATTGGGCGAACTTTTTTTTAATTAATTTTATTCTAATTAGCAAATTAAAATCTTTTTTTTTTCGGCAAAAACGATAATGAAAAATACTTTCTATACACAGTGCATGATAATTTTATATACATAACACAAAAAAAATAAGACATAAAATATCTCGTAATGGACATTATGAAATAGTTTCAACTTTACAATGCGAAACACTAAATATAAGCACACGATATAAGGTGTAAAATATCTCGTAATATACATTCTGAAAGAATGTAACAAAGTTTTAAAATGCAAAACAATAAATATATAAGCACACGATATAAGATATAAAATATCTCGTAGTGCAGAGGTATTTAATCTTTTAAACATCGGGAGACCCTTTGAGCTTATCATTTTCATGAAAGAACCTCTTGATCATAGAGAAGAAAGGATATCTAAGCTTTAACCTACTCAAATTTACAAAATTATTATTACATCTCTATTTTATCACAATAGAAAACGTCTTAATAAGATAATGAATTGAAGGGTAACTAACGTTTTTTTTTTTTTTCTTTTTAAGTTTTCTAAAATACATTCTATGAATAATAAACAAAAGCGTGAGATCCGAAGCAAAATTCGATTTCTTTAAGTATTTGACATCATTAAGAACCCCAGTTTTATTTGTTTTTGATGAATATCGATCAAATTTTCAGTTGTCAAGCGAGAGTTAAATATAAGTTTAAAAAATTAAGTCTCCTTTTATGTCTTTAGATTACTTTGATATCTCAGAAAAATAGAGACTGGAGAATAAACATGCAGCAGAGATTGTCACACACAGGTTAATATGATCGAAGAAACCATTTCATATTTTCTCCCCTCGTTAAAAATATAACATTTGAATAATACGGTTTAAAGAAGCAAAAGCTCATTTTAGTTTATATAAACAAGTTAAAAAAAAACAAAACAATGTTTTGTTCTCCATGTACAATTTGTACTTTGACAAATAACTATAGAACATTTTGAAAAATCAAATAGTTTTATAGCTTACGATTTAATGTAAATTCTGTTAATTCAAGAGGAAATATAAGCTTCTGTAAATATTTCTGAAATGGTTTATTAAATATCATCAATAACAACTATTTATTTTTCCAGACTTCTTCATTTGGAAAATATGTGGTGTGTATATCACATAATTCAAATGCACTTATATGAGTTTCTGAATCAAGAGTAAAAATATCACGCTCCGTAAACCCTAACTTATATTCAACAGAATCCAAATTATTGATCTATCACTCTATAGCCAAAGGGTGTGTCCAAGTCTGAACTAGCGCCTTCAATAAAAATAAAACGGAGATAACGTTTTCAAAGAACTATAAAAAGGATGTTTTATGTATAAATTAATAAAGCATAATCATAAAATTATTATAATCGTCACTTTATTTTAAAATAGCAAAATAGATTCCACTCTCCATATTTCGGTTATCATTCGTGCAAAATTTTTGCCCAATGTATGCCGATGAAAACTCAAATTTGAAACCTATCACATTCCACACAACAGAAGCTTCATTTAATTTACCGACCCTCTTGTCTTATAGATATCTATAGGATAATTAATCATTTGATTTTTTCTTATTATATTCAACAATAATTAAATTACCAAAACAGCAGTTTAACAGATGTGAGCTTAGTAACACATTTTACAGTCTTACCTTTCAGTACATTACCACAAATATTTTCTAGAGGAAAAACCTTTGACGGGTAAAGAGAATCATCTAAAGAATTAATAAATAATTCGTAAACATGGTGCATCTGACTCTGCATTTCTCTCCCCTTAATATTTGCTGCATTTTTATTTCGTTATTCGATTTAATACCCAATTTCTCGATTGCATGCTTATAAGAATACTCAGAATCACTGTTGATGAAAAAGAAACTGCAGAAACACTCGGAATGTTTCTACTCTGTCATTCACCCAAATATTTACAGGAGAAAACATTTTATGCTAATAGTTACAACTGTTGGGCAATGAATTTGTTTCAATTACGAGTATATCAAATTTACTACTTTCTTTAGGATGATCACACATTAAATAATGATGCGGCTTG
>BMAW01066305.1:97685-155434 GCA_019974015.1 Nephila pilipes
AAAATCAAAACATGCATTTGGAGTTTGTAAGCCACCTATTGGTGGAACGTGAATTCAGAAAAATATTGTATGACATGGCGCCAAATATTTGAATCTTTCTTCTTGCGAATGTTTACTGACTAAAAGTCAGCAACCCTTATCTCCCTTTGTGAGTAGAAAACTTTACGATACTTTCATGGCGTTTGTGGAATTCTGGTGTCAGAGATGGAAAGAAATTTTTCTCAATCCTAAAAGCGTCGAGCAGAAGGATATTTGTTTATTGAAATATTAGTTAAAACTTGTCGCAAATGTCTTAAACATTGCATTGTTAGGTGAGGTAAGAACGCTTAAAATTTCAGAGCTCTAGTTTGATGGGAAGTTGGTTAAATTAAGATCGAAATTTGATTACTTACATACACAGTTCATGGAAATTGAAAACGTTAAATTCGAAATAAAACTACGTTTTAAAACATGTTTTTATATGGTGGCAAAAGTTTATTAAAATATTAGTTAAAACTGGTCGCAATCATCTAAATATTCATTGTTAGGCAAATAAGAATTTGTCTGAAATTTCAGAGCTTCTATTTGATGGGAGTTGATTAAATTAACAATAGACAATTTGATGTACACATACATACAGACACACGCCAAGTGGAAACATAAAATGCTGTTAAATCTCTTAAAATTAATTAATCCGGTAAATTAAAGTGGTTGAATACAGTTTAGTCAAACCACTTGAGAGAGGAATTACTTTGCGTATATTTCATAAATGTTATTAAACTTTCAAGAGCGGATCTAACATTAGCAAAAAAAAAAAAAAAATTCGGCCAAGTTGGCTAATTATTCAAATTGCCAAGCAGATTGGCATAAACTGCATTATTTAAAGATATATGAGTTAAACTCTGTAAACGTCTAAATATTGCATTGTTAGGCGAGTCGAACGATTTCAAAAATTTCCAAAGCTCTAGCTCTGATGGAAGTTGAAAGATCGAAAATTTTGATGCACACACCAAGTGAAATCAGAAATGCTACAATTTCTGTCTCTCTGGCACACTTTCCAAGTTCTATCGAGTAAAATTCTGTTTATATTACGTGTAAACGATATACGAAGCGATTTTTGGGGTATTTTTTAGCTGTGCCATATCCTTTTCAAGCTGAATTAATCGACCAGCTGCCGAAATCGGACCCTACATTGGACGCCAGAAAATTAAGTAGCGTTACGTTCTACAACTGAACAGTTCAAAATATTAAAGTAGGGCTGAGATCTACCCGATGTCGAATTTCGACAGACTAAATATATACTGAAGAAAACGGGATGCGACACATGACAAAACATTTCTCGCGCACAAAATACAATACACTACATATGCGACGGTTACAAGATTTTTTTTTTTTTTTTGACAAAATAGAACATCAGCATCTGACGTCTCGAGCTGCTATTCATTGGCGAGTGTAGTGCTGCCATTCGCAACAGCGATTGATAACTTGAGCTATAAATTTAGGATTTGCACTGTGAGCCAGTATCGTTAGCGTATCTACTGGTGGGGATGCTCATATATTTGGGGATATCATTAACGAAAATATTGAACAAGGTAGGACCCCTGTAGTAACAATTTTATTTTGCAAGTATGCATTTTTAACATGCACTGTTAATGTATCGGCTTTTGAAATAGGAGCTTACAATTTTGACGGTAGTAGCGATAATCTAGTGATCATGGTCGCGAACTCGCGATGGCCACTGTATCCGTCGAGTTGGAGGTTCCGAGTCCTGATGCTACTTAAGACCTGTCGTATAGCAGGGTTGATGTACGTTAAATCTGGTCGAAATTCCAAGTCCTCCAAGCTTGGTGTGAGAGTATGGAGGAGATGCTAATTCACACAGATATCGTCCTCGTCACTCTATCGAGGTTTATAATTCCATTGCTAATAGCCTTCGTATTTCTCCTAAGCGCGACGTAAATAAACAATAAATAAAATATAGAATTTTGATAAGATGAAGGGGATATGAATGTTTATTTATAAAATAATCCCACTTTCTATACTCTATCGAAAGCTTTCTGAATATCTAAGGAAACCGAGCCAGTCGATTTTTCCTTATTAAATTAAATCGTTACGTGTTCCATGATACGGAGAAGCTGGTTGGAAGTGAAGAGTTTTTCTCTCAATCCGTCTTCGGAATTAAAATTTTATTTCTGGTGAGGTGATGAATGAGTCTATTTAAAATGACTATATGCTATTAAGTTGAGGATAGGTAAATGAGATATTGGTCGATAGCTGTCGGGAGGGATAATGGGGATGGCTGCTCCAGTTTTCCATGACCTCGGAAAGTGCCCGTTTTCCAACATTTTTTAATGATATTGATCGCCATGAAGATTATTTCTGATGGTAGGGTTTTTTGATAATTTTATTCGTTATTCCTTCCCTAAGTGAATCTTTATTTTAATTTTGTGTATGTATTGCAAAAGATGTAAGAAAACTTATGTGAGTGCGCGAGAGGTTTCCTCAAACTTGAGTGTTTATTTACGACGTATTTAGGAGCAGCTTGAGGTCAATTGGTGACAGAATTCGGTAATTTTTCTTTCAAGTAAATAGGATGACACCACCTTCTCTTCCATAGAAGATTCAACGTGCATTGAACCCTCAACACAGAGAACTATTAGTGGCATCAGGACTCGAGCCCGTGATTCAACAGAAACAACATTCCCCTCAAGCTCACAACCATTGTTATTTCGGTTACCGCCGCCTAGGTGGAGAAGAGAGGGTAGTCCAAAAAATAATCTTCCCTTAGGTAGTTTTGTATGTGATTTATCGGTTTATCTGATTCAGGATTTTAAATTTCATTAATTGAAATTGTTTATTATGGCAGTCGACGAATACATTGACTTTTCTCAATCGATATTGGCTAGGCTTTAAGACGCGAAGATATGAGACCGCTTCATTCGTAGAGCTTTGGCCATTCCGTAGAGACAGCTGTCTTCGGCTTATAGTGAAAGGGTGCCATCCCAGGATTTTTGGAAGAATTCGTAAACTTCTCCTTTGATTTTATTTTGAAAACAATTTAAAATTCTTTTCTCTTTGGGATTGCGAGTATGTCGCAGAGTTTTCTGACCCTAACACATCGATCAATAACTCCCGAGTCTAACATTGAAAACAACATTTTTTTTTGCAAATTTTTTTTTTATTCATCAACATAACACCTTTTGTTAATCACCTTTTAGGGTGATACAATCGTTCCAACGCTTTTCCAAATCTTTTTTTTTTTTTTCCCCTAAAAAAAATTTTTTTTTTTCTTTTTTTCGCAAGAAATCTTTTTTGTTGCGAGTAAATAGCGATAAACAGCTTTCTGAATCATCGACTCGTTGCTGTTTTTGTTCCATCGAAAGCAATCGCGGCACCCACTTGGAAAAACCCTTTTTCACTTCACTTCAAAAAACCTTTTTCCTGGTCCAATCGACTTAAAATTTTGACACGTTTCAAGCAAAGGTTCGTACTCTAGAAAAACCTGGTTACTGGTTTACTACGAGCGCCATCTCTGGGTTAGTCTCGGGAGTTATTGATCGAAGTGTTATTTCGTTCTTTAAAGAGGTTTCTAATTTCTGCACTGATGTATAAGTTCTGATGACTTTTGACTGGTTTTGAAGCTATTGAGTGGACTTGAAGGAGTTGGGTGGTTAATTCTTGTGCTAGTCAATTTCCTCTCTATTATGAGCAGAAGGGAATGTAAAATGATTATTGCATTGATATGGCATGGAAACCTCAAGATGAATTGAACAACAAAAAATTACAATTATATTCCTTGAATTCAAATAATTATGCTATTGCCAATTTAAATACATAAAAAATAAGCATCATTAATTAAAATCTGAAAGAGTTTAATAATCAAGTATTCATTGTAAATAGAGATTTCTTATATTTTTAAGCTAAATCTTTAAAAATAAAAATTTAAGAGTTTTACAAAGTTAAATTCAAATACCAAAATAAGACTTTTAAGATATGTAACACGAGTTTAATCAAATACAATAAATTACATATGAATGAAATTCAATACATGCGTAATAGATAAAATGTGATTTGTACAAAATATAAGATGCAGATAGTTAGATATTTCTTTAATACCACCATGTTGGCCTCTTTTTCAAATTTCAATAACGAACACATAATTTACCAAAGTAAAAATAAACTTCTCCAGCATATATGTCAGAATATAAGATTTAACTTTGTGAATTTTTTAACACTCAAGATTATAAGAAATTAGACTCATTAATGACTTAATTTTAATTAATAAAATAATGCATTCAAAATTTCATGATCTAGAACTAATGAAATTTTATTTACCAGATATTTTTATTACTAATTCAAACTTTTAGTAAGTATCAGACAGAGCTATAAATGAAGTAAGGAGAAACACAAATGATTAAAAGAAATGGCAAGAACTAATATTTATTCTTAATAACAAAATAAAAATACATAAAAAAGTAATTTGAAACAAATGAATTACTTAAATTTATACAAATCTAAATCTTTCTGTCACACATGTTGCACACGGAATGTGAAAATTCACATACAGACTTGCTTGTAAAAACCTTTCACTACATACAATATAAATTAAAAGTAAATTAATAAAAGTTATGTCTATATACAATATAAATATAAGTTATAATACAGTTTTGTATATTATAAAGAAATGTTATGATTGTCTATATACTAATGGATATATTTAAGAGGAAAAAAAAAAGCTGTTGGAATATTGCATCTGATTACTAACAGTTGTGAAATTATGAAAAATACAAAGGAAATACTTTACAAAATGAAAATGTATGCCCTTTATACACAATTCAACAATTATTTTATAAGCTGAATGCATTAAGACTTATATTTTATATTGATGAACAAAAATACGTTTATGAAAATGCGTTACTAGGGAAATATACAGCCCCCCCCCCAAAAAAAAAAAAAAAAATTTAAAAATCAATTTTTAAAATAAGTTCAAGACTTCCATAACTTGATGAGATACATATTCAAAAAAGTTCAAAATTCTTGCTAACAAAGAGTTTATGCAGCGTAACTGATAGAAGTAAGAAAACAATTATAAATATGATTTTTACAAATTACCTTTCAAAAGTATACAAGTTCCAATGAAAAGAACAGTATAAATCCAAAGAACTGTATATTATTAAATGATATAAAAAGTATCTGTTGATAAGACTTTTATCGAATAGAATAGAAAATGTTTAATACTTAATTTCCAAGCTTCATTTTATTATTTTTTTTTTTAAAAAAAATCACAGTTAAAATTGTAAAATGAGCTAATAGAACACAAATTACAAAGGACTTTATTGAAATTATCCAGAGCTGATTTATATAAATAGTAAGTTCTTTAAATAACAGAAAATATAATTCAAGAGTATTTTATTTTTTTACTATAATAAATTGTTATAACATTTATTCGTCTTTGAGGAAACAAAGAAATGTTTCCAAACATTAGATTTTATGATAATCTAAAAATAATTAGGAGATTTTTTTTTGTATTAAGTGCAGTAAAGTCCTCTGAGTAAGCATTGTATAATTCTAGTAACATATAAATTTTCACAATAAAATGCTATAAATTATTCACAGATATATTCAAAAAATCAATATTAATACATAGTTGTTGTTTTTTTTTAATAAAGAATTAAAATAGAAGTATGAATGACAATTGCATACAAGGATGTAGTATGGAATGTGGTAACAAAGCAATAATTTTTTTTTTTTAGTTAAAAACATTTACTATCCCAATCACTTATATTGTAAAGCCAATAATATTGATTAGATATACCTATACTAAAAAACAAACAGCAAAATAACAACTATAGTACTACATTTCAAAGTTACTAAAACTTTAAAAAACAAACAAAAAATTTGTCTATTTCGTGCTGTAGGATGATAAAAGGCAGTGGACGAAATAGCCAGGTAGCACCAGATGTAGAATGTGGATATAATCATAAATAACATTAGCACATGTACACACTAAAAGGAAAAGAATAATTTGCATAGTATATTTAATACTTACATAGTTGAACAATATTTTTCCAAAGACCTAAACCAGTGATTGTGGGACTAATGTGTAATGGTGCATAACAGATACAACTAAGCTGCTTGAAGAAAATACATCAAAATATTCTGGCACATACTTAATATTTTACGATAAAGCTTTTTAAATAGGACTTTATAGACAAATTTTAACGATATGCAAACATTTGAGAGGCTTTTTCTTGATTTCTCCTAAGACTGCAGTTAATTCGGATGCTGCATTACAGGTGTTTCTTATTTATAAAATGTTATAAAATATTCTACAAGGAAATACATGGAATTCACTTGTTGAAGTTACATACCCACTGCAATTTAAAATAAAATATAAAAATATGTGAGCCATCTTTTTCTTTCAAAAGACTAGTGATGCAGACCATTACAAATTATTGTCCCACACTTATGATTGCCTAAGTTCACAAACAATGATGGCAAAATCATGTATAACAAATGGATTTTCCATTTCACAACTCACTAATCGTACAAACATTATGTATATATACTTTTTTTTTTTTTTTTTTATAAAACTCTAGCATCTTTTAAAGGCATTACCATTGGTTAAGTTAATACGTTTTGTTCAGTTATATGATTGAATGATGGGAAGTATATTATACGGCTGGAACTATGATTTTGCAATTTCTATAGAGAAATCTCACTAACATTTCAAATGTGAAAAGTCTAAGAAAATAGCAATGAAATCTATAGCAATTCCTAGTTAAATTCTAAGGCCAGGTAAATTTTTACAATGAATATGAATTTATATTGAAAAATAAATATTTAATAATACACCATAAAATTTTAATCAAACAAATTAATTGTAAATAATTTTAACATTTCATTTACACTTCTTTCTAAGCCAAAATATAAAGACCTAATCTGTTACATGAGGATTTAATTAGAAAGAATAAGTATTTCATCACCCAAAAAAGACTGCTCTATCAAACATCATAGCTTGTTTTATATGAAAATACATTCTAATGAAAGCTATTTCACATTAAAAAAAATGAGATAAAATGTTTAGTCTCTAAATAGTATTTTGGCTATTTCACTGGAATTTTTTTTTCATAACAATGGATAAGGCAGGTTCCTTAATTAACAATGTTTTAAAATTCTTTGATTTTGTATTAAACTAGATAACATATTTTCACATATACACAGAAGTTCTTTTAATATAAAAATTTGAATATATTAAAACATAATAAACTAATTGATACTGATTAAAGTTATATGGATATGCATTTTATGAAGAGAAAATAACGAAGCTAATATTAGAAATAAATGCTTTCTATAGAATCAATTATATCAAAATCTGTACTTTTCAATATTATTTCATGGCACAAAAATTGCTTAGCATAGAAAATTTTTTAGTATTACAAATCGAATATAAAAACATTTACACTTCAAAAAATGTATCAGAATGAAATTAAGAAAGATTATCAAATAGTACTATGATTTAAACACACAACAGAAACAAATATGTAATTAAGAAACATGATTTCAGAGTTTATAACAAAATCTCATTTCTAGTATTGAAATGGTGAAGCACTTTTCATTCAAGAAACATTTATTGAACAGCTTCCAACTCCTTTACAAAGCTAATGTCATTTTTAATATGTTAAAATTATAATTAAATAATGCAAATGTATTCAAGAAAACTGATGTATATATATACACACACACATATATATATTTCCTCTCTTTCCTAAGGCACCACTCTTTCATGCAGGAAGTAAAATGTTAATTATACATACAAATACTTGATGCAATAGATTAAATTTAGTTTTGTTATCATAGTTCCTTGGTTAAAACTATGATTATATTTAATATCAAAATAAAACACATAATCTATGCATGAATCAATATGAATATTTTTTTTGTCATAAAAATATCAAATAAAAAAATATAAATGATATATTTGGAAGGAACTATAAGCTGATTTTAATACTTGTGTCAGGGAATCAGTCATGTCCTAGTGCAGTTTGTTTATTTACATTACATAACTAAATTCAGTAAGTTTACTAATACAAAAGTATTATTTTTGATTAATCTTAATGAAATTTTCTAAAATATTCTAGAACCAGAGTAAACTAGTTAGCTATACAAACTGCAAAAATTAAGTGGCAGTACTATTTTATGTAAATAAGCCAAATTTTTAAAAGTTGAATATTAACCCATAAAAGAATTTGACCCATGAAAGATAGCTCAAATACTTTTTGCAGGCTAAAATGTTAGTATAAAAATTCAAACTTTAATTGTACATTTGAGTTTGTCACATTATTTAAACGACTATCTACAATATCTATCACAAACAAAAAAATTAGTAAATGATTATCTTTCTCATTCGTTATTTGCATGTAAATCAATCACAATATCAAAACATTATCAACACAATTTTAAGCCAAACAATGAAATAAAAATTAAGATATTTCATGTCATGGTAACAAGTTGCTAAATTTAATAGCTTATCGAATATCCTCTTTTCTGGTGATCAAATTTTATGGCACACAGAGGGGAATATATTGGAATGTTACAGCAATTTAAAGTAATGACTGAGAAAAATTTGCACATATTTGATCAAGACATATCATAACAATGCCAGTTTTCTTCCGATAGAATGTGTTGAAATGTCTTTAACAGCCTGCAGGATACGTTTAATATGACCAACCTTTGTCACACCTAATTCCTAGATTTAAAAATAAAATTATACACTTATTCTATAAGAATTGAAACAAGAAAACATTTTTAAAAATTAAGAACATTTGCATTTAATAACAATATAAAAATAACTGCAATAAAATATAATTCAAATACATAAACAACACATAACATTAATAATATACTTCACAGAGAAATATATAGCAAAAATAACATGTGTCAGATTTAAAAATAGTAACAATTAAAAAAAAGTTAAGATAATCACATTTGAGGATAAATGAATAGAATACAAATAATAAAATACTATTTGAACGAATTGGTAACTATTTTAACTTAAAGAATACAATTTTAAAGAAAATCAAGGAGAAATGTTAAAAAAAAGAACAATATGTAAATAAATTTAAAAACTTACACGAGACAATTTAACTACAAAGAAGCCATGATATAAAAACAAGATTGGTTATGATAATTTTAATACTTCTAAAATAACTGGCACATAACTCTGAAAATGCTAATAGAGCTTAAAAATAGCACTTTTCATTACTTAATACTATTGTGCTTGATTTACAGAAAATGCAATTTTTTTCTATTTATATGATATATTAGCAATACAGTTAGCCTTTGATGTAAAATTGGTACATTGCAAATCAGTGAAAATTTTATCTAATTATATCAAAAAAATAATTAAAATGACAATCATTCAAAAGAAAACTACACCTCAGCAGATATTCACATGAAACATAGCACATAAATAGTTTCCAACATGATAAAAATCTAAAGAGGTTTAATTTAAATTTATAAAACTATACATTATATGCTTTTTTAATATAAAAAGTACACTTCTGAAGTGTGCTTTTTAAATATAAAAAGTACACTACTGAAGTATGGATGAGGATGAATAAGTGGCAATTTTACTCTGAATTAATCAGATCATTTCTATTTTCAAAATGATGCACAAAAATGCAGGAAATCAATTATTAAAATTAAATCAACACTCTAATTGATTATAAATATGGAGAGATTTTTAAAAAAAATAGAAATGTGGATTGGAGATATGATCAAAATGCTGATTACCAATCAAAAGATGCCAGTAAATGAAAATGTTACGACTAATAGCATTGTAACATCAAGTGAATACAAAGTAAGCTGAATGAACATATTTTCCAGCAGCAAGGTTTCTTCCTACGACTGGATAGGTTCGAGATTCAAAGCTTACATGTCAATATAAAAAATCTGGCTTTCTTTTATTCTCACATAGAAGAAAAAGCTTGTTTTTTCCGATACTAGGAAAATAAGTAAACCCATCTCTAAAACAAACTAATTCTCCAAAATTTTATCAAATTTATTATTTTTTTAAATTTTAAATCATGTTATTTTATTAATACTTGGAAGAGCATAATGGAATATTTTTATTGTTTTTAAATCTTGGTACCATCTGATAAAGGAAGATGCGGATGAATTAAGTTACTAATTTTTTAAATTATTGAATTAATCAAATTTTAAAATAACACAAAACAACCAAAGTATAAAACATATGCTTAATAAAGCTTAAATAAGAGTTATTTTAAATATGAATGGTTTTTTATATAGTAAAGAATAAGTTCTATTTTCGCATGTTTATAGCCATCTATGAAAAACTTCGCAGTTAGCAAACTGAGTTTACTTATCAACTATGAGATAACTCATTGCTGATCACCTTATTTAAGACATAATGTATGAGCATTGCTGCAGTAAAAACATGCAATGTTTGGATGTTTAGCACACAGGAAGAGACTAAATAATTTTCTTGGCATGCTGAAACAGATCACTTATTTCTCAAAACGAAGACAGAATAATTAATGTTTAGGATGCAAAATTAAATCTAGTCATGAAATAATACTTTTAACATGACATATTAAATATATTTCTATTGTATTATTATTTTAATAAGTATAATGAAACCATATTATTAGTAAGAAGTTTTAAATCTATTTCCAAACTAAGCACTTTTTTTCCCCCTCTCAGGCAAAAATACATTGTTTTGTACTTTATCCAGTACAAATTCTATATGGTTTAATAGGTCTGGCCTTTTTCTCCAATGGTGGAAGTGCTTCCAAATAATGGAAATAGTCATATTTTGTTTTCCCCCCCCTCTATATGCAAGTTCATTTTTGGACCAAACAAACATCCCACAAATTTTTAGTTATTTTATTTGTTCGATTTCAAAATATTTAAAAACAAAAGGTATAATAAATGTATATTTGAAATAGATAGGGCAATTTTCTTTGCCAACAGATTATTTTTCTAAGCGATGAACAATAGCTCAGCATTTAGTCAGAGAAGTTCCATACAATTTTCTTATTATATTTTCTTACAATGTTGGGTTTCTTTGACATGCAGTGTGATGCGGGGGATCTTGGCAGATTAAACAGATACACCATATCATCTTTGGCAGAAAAAGTGTTAAAATTATGGTAAATGGTATGTTTTTAAAATTATCCCCTTGTAATGAAAAAACAATTGATGATTTTTTAAAAATTTTTATTTGAAAGAAAATGAAATGATAGAAAACAGATAATTGATTCTGAGTTTTTAAAATTAATTTGTAAATTTTTTTCACATTAGCATTTTAAATAATGTTATAACAATGAAATTAAAACAATCTAAATTAATATGTCTATAAAAACAGTTTTATTATTGTATGCATTATGTCCAAATGCCTTATTTTGTTTAATAAATTACTCAAATTTATTTTTAGTTGAAATATTCATGGGCCAATAAGTTCTTTTTTAACTGAGACTTTTTTTTTAAAAAAAAAGTATGTCAATTATTTGTCTATCTTTTCATTGTTTAATCAATTTTAAAATTTATCTGTTTCATCTGAATAACATCACATCATACCAGCTAATTCAAAGCTATAAATGCAGACATGTTTTTAAAACATACCTTTAAGTCCCTCCTTTCCAAATGTAATAATTCAGGTCCTTGAACATCATGGCTAATAAAGTTATCTTTGTATTCTCCCATTTGAATGGATTCCAGCCACAGTGCAACTTCAGATGTCCCCCATGTCAAAACTGATGAAAGTGGTAGATCTCCAAACAGGCAACTCACTGCTTCAGTGGGAGTGCCACAACCTGATCTCTCACAGCCAGTGTTGCTACAGTTACAGGCTCCACCGCTGCTTTGGCCTGATGATGAATTAACTGTCTTGCTTTTAGCCTGTTTACTTAGGAACTTGAGCTTGAATAGGCCTTTGTAGTACTTTTTCTGTTCTTGGTTGACAGGCTAAGTAAGATGGTGATCGCAATGTGTTACAGCATGCTACATTTGTGTCCAGTAGTACAAGAAGAGAATGTGTGTGCAAGCAAGGATTGAGGTATTTCAAACATCATCAGAGATAAAGATTGGTATGGTTTATAAATGTAAAGTTGCTGTGCCCAGTTGAAAAGACTGCATGCAGATGCAGATGGTTGTGTGCTCCATGCTAAGGCTAAGTCTAGCCGAAAAAAACAAAAACCACACTAGGCACCCGAAGACTAATTCATGCCACAATTCATAATATGAAATGTACATAATAGTATAACATAAAAGGTAAAGAAAAGTGTGCTCAAAAGATCTAAAACATCTTATTCTAAAATAATTATGTTGCTCAAACTGAATAAAGTAACATTTAAAAAAAATCAGAAATGCTTATTTCATATCACTAATGAGATAGATTCCCTAGAAATCACACTAATTCAAACATACTAGTTCAAGGAAATAAACTATTTTTTAACCATTGCATCTAAAATGAGTAAAATACATTTAAAAACTCTACAAAACATGCAGATGGACAACATAACCTTGTTTTTTAACGAATTCAATAAATATATTTTAAACATGCTTATATGATGCATCATGCATTTTCAACTTGTCTGTAAAAAGAGAGAGAGAGAAAGAAAGAGAAACTTTTTCGAAAACACACAATTATCACATTAGAATATTAAAATTTTTTGGATAAAATGCAGTATTAAAAATAGAAACACATACTACAACATCTTCCACAATATTAAATTTTAAAAAAGGTACGCCTACTGAGTATTCTCAATTAACTTTTACAAAAATTACACCATTGAAAACTTTGTAATGAAATTGGTAATCTATTTACTTCTTCACTGTGGAAAAAAACCCATCCTTGATTTTCTGAACAATTCCTAAGTTCCTTTTCTACTAGTTGGCATAAAGAAGTTAACTTTTCTTCCAATTCAGAATCAGCTTGCTACAATATAAAAGTTTTTTTAAAAATGTTATATTACATATATATAAAGATTTTTAAAATTATTAATATTTAAAAAATTGTTAATATTTATTGTTTATATATATGAAACATTTTTTTTAAAATATATATATATATATATTCCATAATTTAAACGGAACTCTTTTTTTGAAAAAAGAACCTAAAAATCCACATTCATAAAAGAACATAAATAATAATAATTATCTTCAAAATAAGACGTTTTCAAGTTAACACAAATTATAGTTTTAAGAATATCTAAAACAAAATTTTCAATTGGGTAACATTTTAAAATTGTCTTTGCCCAATGTTAAAGAATGACTCAAACTTAGAACACATTTCCTGAAAGAAAAATGCTATTGATGGTTTTGGAATTATACCAATCATATCCATTTATAATAATTAATATTTTATTTAAAAAAAAACCTATCCTTATGCAAGTTTACACATTGGCATACAAAAAATGTATATAAAATATGTAACATATTTTATCCTTAAAAAACAGATCAACTCTTAACAGAAATGAGAAGTAATTCATTATTACATAGAAATCAGTGCTTTCTATATAATATAGTGAAGTCAGAATACTCAGCTATTATTGTGATATTTTCCTATATTAAAAAGAATTTCCAAATTTGGGTTCTATTCTTTAAGCCTGCTTTTCATATTTTCTTAAACATGTACATTTTTAGATCATTATTACTCAAACAATAAATGCTACCTTTGAGTGTTATTTCAATAACAGATTTCAAAATAATTTATTTTTATTATTATAAAAAACATTTTTACATAAATATCTCCTTTCAATCATCTCCCTAAGAAGCAGAAACCAGTAGCAACAATATTTAATTCAATGGAATAAAATTAATGGCATTATTATCAACAAAATAAAATGTTGAATAATGTACCTCTAAAATTTTCCATTTTCAATATGGAAGTTCTAGTTTATTTTTTTTAGAGAAGTGTAAAAAATAAAAATATTTTAACCACAAAGGAACAATACCACTTTGTTAGAAATGAAGAAATTATAATATTGCACTCCATAAATTCATAAGAGAAATAATTTTTTGGTATTCATGCAGAATATTTTCCAATAAAAATTTGAGTCTTAAACATGCAAAATTTAATTATTACAAAGTCTACATTTCAAAGATGAGTTACTCAATATGAACTGCTTCAGCAGACACCAACCCTGAAAAGAAGTAGCACTCAGTGTAAGGTTTCCATTGGGTAGAATTTAAATACTTTTATAATTTGAATAGATTTTTCATTTAGTGCAACTTCTAGCCCTTTTTATCTGCTGCATATCTCAAACAACAAATTTATTTGAAGGTTCAACAACAATTTGAACAATTGATTCATTATTAAATAACTTGAGAAATGATTAAAAAATACAGTTCAAATAACACAGTTGCATGAAACAATTTTGGTCAATTTTTTAAATTCATTTTCAAGCAATTTGCACATACTTAGTTTATGACAGGAATCCTATATTATTTATAATATCATTCTTTGTAATTTTTTTAAAAACACTTTTTTGTATATCTTTTTCACTTTACATATTTATCATTTTGATTTTTTAGTCTGAATGGAAGAACCCAATATAGTTCCATATAATTATAATCACCCTCAACATTGAATATTCTATTACATTTGGTATTGTTTTTCTAACATTAGTACAATCAAATGGCCAGAATGTACAGGTAGGATATATATATATACTAGCTGATACCCGCCCACTTCGCTGGGCAGACGATAAAATTATATTTTGGAACCTATACAAAAAATATCAAGAAAATTGGAGCATTGAAAGGACCTTTGTGTTCTCCAAATGGTTTTTTATCGGCATTAATTATAACCTTGAACTCCTTTTGGTCTTTAGGAACTGAATCAACAGCAGCTTTGAAATCGTGAATATACCTGTTATGTTCATGTAGCGTCTTTTGTAATTGGCTAATTCTGGCTTAAAACATGGGAAAATACCACAAAGAATGTTTTTTTCATGTTCATCATCACAGAGAAAGTAAAGCTGAAGAAAAGAAGGTTGTTGAGGAGGCTCAGCCAATAGGCTACTTATCTTGTGGTATACCTGCCCCTGGACTTTAAATGTTGGCATAAAATTTCCTTCCTTCAATTCTTTCGCTTCGAATGACGTCATCTGAAAACATCCATTAAACTTACGAATTGTAGAAAGAAAATGTTCTGAAAGCTGATCCTTATGGCTAAGAAGACAATTCAAAGGTTCAGGGTAGGATCTAATAATAGCAGGAAGCTGGACTTGACCACCACTGCAGCACATTTCTGGAGGTTCTTCTATCCATTTTAAAGCACGGCACCTCGAACAGGGCAAACGTTTTCCGATACTGACAATTTTATCATTTGAATAGTCAATATATATTTCATATTTAAAACCAGACAAATTTTTGGAAGTCCATGGCACTAATTTAACTTTTGATCTTGTTTCATTGTATTTAATTACAGCTGCCTGATTCACATGGGGGTTATTAGAAAAGTATTTTCTTACAGCTGCTCTATGGACTTCAGGATGGCTTTTAGTATATTTTGTAGCAGCTTGTCTTACTTGTTTATATCTAATTGAATTTGTGAATCTTTTTCTTCTTCTTCTTCTTCTTTTTTTTTTTTTTACCTTTATTTAGTTGAAGAGATATTACATCATTAATAATTGATTCACTTGAACTTGAAAAATCAATGTTAGATATTGATTGAGTCTTTGAAACTGACACAGACACATTTTCTTGAAGCTGAAACACTAAAGATGACACATTTTCTTCATTTTGTTTCTCATGATCATAACCAGGATTAACTTTACTTCTATTTGTTAATCCAACTATTTCAACATAAACATCAAAATGACCACTATTATAATTTCCCGTAAAACGTAATCTTTTCCCCAACTGAATTGTTTCCCAAACAGAAGCTATAAGGCAGCCACCTTGATACACTTCGAACTGATAGGGAAATAGCTCTGACGCCGCCATAATTTCGCAAATAGATCCATACGTGTTTGGTTTACACATTTCGGTAAAATATAAATCGTTAGTATTATAAGAGGCGTCAGATAGCATTTGAATGCAGCATTTAAACCGATCCCAGTTGTTAAACAGGTGAGAAACAATATTTCTCATTTTATACACCATCGATATGTCACCAAACACCAGCAAAGACAGAGACGAAAATAAACATGCTCCGTTGCAAAGAATTTTAAAATTTTTGAAAGGAGTAGGTATTCCATCTATCCAAATATATTCAACATCCATTATTAAAAATTATAACTGAAGAGTAAATATGAAAAATCAATTTGCATTAACCTACAATGAAATACTTCTCTAGTTAAAAAATATAACCGAAATTAATTTTTAAATATCAAATTATTTAAAAATTCAACAAAAAATACTAACAAAAAAATAAAGTATAATAAAAAATTTTAGCAAAAAGTCACCCGTATTACGTTATCCTTTTAGCAAAAGGATAACTCTATTACGCTAGCAGCATATCTGGAACTGCAATTGAATAAGACAGAATAGCTCTTAAAAAATCATAGCATTAAAAATAATTCTGTATTATGAAAACAGTAAAATATCCAGCCATTTTAAAAAATCAAAAACGTTTATTTCCTAGAAAACAAAAACTAAAAATTGTCAAAATACAGAAACAAAACTTTTGCATAATATTTACATTAGGTTACATTTAATTCGTACATCGAAATAAATATTTTGATAGCTATTTATTTTTTTCATCAATGACATGAATAACATACTGTTATTATTCATTTGTTAAAAGCCAACTTCAATATCTTCGTAAGATTGTGTTTAGCTTTAAAATGTAATTTATCAATCATTATTAATAGTAAAATACTTTTCTCATAAATTTAAAACTTACGTCTAGGATCCACAACAATAAAAAATTATCATTTGCTCAGCAAAGCGGTCGGAAATCAGCTGGGGTTACAATAGTATAGCTTTTTAATATTCACAATGCAAGGTCATTGAAATGCTTCGGCTTGGCGGTGGAAGATACTTGGTGATAAATCTCTAAATGTAGGAATTTCGGGGCTCAACATTTACATTATATATGATAAACCTACAATGCATCCTACTCAGTGGATTGCCTTGGGTGTGCGCTACTCCGTAAGAAGTCGCCATTTTAGTATTTTTCAAAATCCCGCTCTTGCCAATTCTTCATCAGCGCCTCAATATTAAATTATTTCCATTTCACAAGCGCAAATCTCACCAAGTAAACTTAATTGGTAGCAATGCACAGAATACATATAAAAAATATATATTCCGTTTGGCGTTGGTCATGTCATTTTTGGCGACTTTATTGCCAAAAATGACATAATTGATGGATAAGAAAAGATTAACGGATGAAAATCACATTTTGGATAAGAATTCCGTAAAATCCATTCTTGGTGAACGTCTACATCGCAAAATGAGTAACTATACTAAATTTCAAGTCAATCGGTTGTATAGTTTTAGAGATATCATGATGAGTCAGTCAGTGGTATTTCGCTTATATATAGATATATATATATATAAAAAAGGATATATATATCCTATTTTCTTCTTTATAATGAATACGCTGTACACACAGACTAAGTAATGTACAATTACAGATCTTTTATCATTTCCTGTTCAAAATGTCTTGTTTAAAATTAGATACTTCAAAGAATATATATAGAGACATATCACTATTACTCATATGCACAAATATTCTCAACTTTTCATGACTAATACTTTCCTGTCTTTATAGTGGCTTCATACAAAAAAAGTATATATGTATTTTTATCAAATTCTCATACATACATATATATAAAACATCACTATTGGATATAAGTTTGTTTTGATTATAGGTTATTTGTGTTATAGGATTTATTACATTTTCAACCTTAAACAAGTAAGAATATACAAGGTTTGTACAAGCTTTTAAAGATTAAAATAGTTTTAGGACAGACTGACCTATAGAGTTCATTAGTTAAATTCTGAAAAATATTTAAACAAATATACTAATAATTAAAATGTCTTCTCGGAGGAATATTACTTAGTTCTTATAAATTAACATGGAATCTAAAGTAAATATTTGTATAAGTTTGTATACAATTGAGAAATTTTCATGTCCATAAGTTCAAGTAGAACAGCAAGTTAAAAAAAAAAGGCAAAGATAACTTTAAACATAAAGGTTTTTGGGTGCAAAACTAACAAAAAAAAAAAAAAAAAAGTAAACACTAATTTGCTCAAAATGGAATTTTAATTGGAAATACTTAAAAAACATTATTTTCAAAGACTAACAAAAAAGCTATCAAAAATCTGTAATAGTTAATTATATTGATTATATATTTTTGAGTATTTAATTGAATAAAATCATATTAAATATAGATCTTAATAAAAACATAGCTTACAAAGACATCATTTTTATCTCTTAAAAAAGCAGATACATCCTGTAACAAATGACGTGCAGCAATGACCAGTTCTGTTAAAATCTGTCGTGTAACAGCCTGCAAAGTTTAAGTCTATTAAATTTCTACCTTCGATTACATAAATTATCATTTTTATTATTATGTGTATGTATATATATATATATATATATATAATATATCAAAACAAAAATACATTAAACAATACAAAATGGAATCAAAAATCCAAGTTTTAAAATAAGTAGTTATAAAAGTTGAAAGAACATCATAATAAAAGTAAAAAAAAATTTACCTAAAACTAAAGTTTATTTAAAGCTAATGATCTAAGTAATAATAGATATTAATTATAAAATCAAATTTGGAGGGAAAAAAAAAAAAAAAAAAAAGACAGTATGAAAAAACTTAAACCTAAATTCATGAGCCATAGAGCATAAGATATATATATGTGTGTGTGTATGTATACATATATATACACTCTATTTCACCTTAACTTGGCAGCACTGGGGAAGGTAGAAAATGTAACAATCCACTTGAAAGACAGTTCTATATTGTTTTGGAATTTAAAATGAAAAATGCATAGAAGTTTGTTAAAAAATGTGATAGATTTTTAGTTTGGCTGGAAACCAGTTTTCAAGGTAACATTTCTGGCAGGCTTGCTATGCTTCCATGCCAATTCTATGCCATTCACTTTGCATCGTTCACACTTACAATTCTTATCTCATACCATTTTCTTCATTTTTTTTTTTGACATTTTAAACATAACTGAAGATGGAATTTCATCAATCACTCCGTATACAACATCAAAGAGAGGAAAATCAATTCAAAATGGAGCCTGAAGAAACATATTGAATGATTATACTCGACTTTGATAAGAGAACCCTCGAGAATCTGTCAGTCAGATTGTTAAAAAGGTTTCTCAACTAACTAGTGTTTCTAATAGAAAAATTTTTGATTTGAAAAAAGAATAGATTTTAAATTCATTAAATTTTCCTGGAAAAAGACCTGATGCCGTATTGACCTGGTTTTAATCTGTATTTCAATTCAACGTGATTTTGTAAGTGTGTGTATAACAGGTCAATTGAAAAGTCTCCGGCCTGACACATAAATGGCGCTACTAGAATTAAATCCATATGTTTTTTAGTTAGCCCTTACCCTCAAAAGATGCGTGTATAAATTTGACAGCTGTCGGATCATTAGTTTGTGAATTGTAGTATTTTGAATAAAGCAACTTTTGTTATTGTGAAAAAAATAGATAAAAAGGAATTTCGCATGTTGATAAAATATTGCTTTTGAAGGGAAAAAATACAGTTGAAGCAAAAACTTGGCTTGATGCCGAGTTTCCGGACACTGCCCCAGGAAAATCAACCATCAAGGATTGGTATGCTAAGTTTAGACGCGGTGAAATGATGTTGTCATATCGCGGTAATGTTTCGGAATTACGTGTTGCCGATATGACGTCATCCCGTGCATCTGGTAATGGAATCGGAATTTGAATACGAGGGTAATTTTCAGTTACGTCATATGAAGTTACTTTTTCATTGGATGCCGATTCTTAACTGTCGGGTTGACAGTGTCGAATGCAAATTCTGGAGTATATATATAAAGGAGATCTTAGTAGATTGATGCCCTTTTTTGGATGCTGTATGCCAGCTGTTTGGATGGCCAAATAAAATGTTGGTTGCTTTTTGGACTTTTGACTATGATCGATGTGACCCTCCTTATGATTATGTAGCTCTCGGCTTAAAGTGTTGTTATAAAGAGTATTGTAAATATGTAAATATATAATCGTGTAAATAAATTTATAATTTTAAATATTAGAGTTTGTCTTTCTCTGTTCATGTGGCATTAAATTAAATTATCAAAGGCCTATTCGAGGTGGGCCAACAATTGGTTATGAGCCCAGGCAAGAATCAGAGTGCCTGCATTTAAATTTTTTAAAATAATAAAGCCACATTAGCAGAGTAAAGTTCGGTATTAATCACGATTATGGCTTTGCTGACGTACCAGATCGATGCTTTGAACGTATCCAATTGTGCCACCTGGAAAGAAGATATCAAAGTTTTATTGATGGAGAAGGATCTATGGCAGTTTGCTGTTATTCCGATCGTTCAGCACAAGACCAGCAATGTCGATGCCCCCGTTAAGAAAGAAGTCAAAGAAGATCCAGAATGTGCAGCAAAGAAGATACGAGCCTACTCCCTCATCTACCAAAATGTCCAGAAGGAGTTTCGCCCTTTATTCAGAGGCATTGAGGACCCAAGGGATGCTTGGAAGAAACTCAAGACCGATTTTGAACCAAGTTCAAGAGCCAGAATTGTGGAGCTAACTGATTCGTTCTTTAGTTGTCATCTCAATCCCGGAGAAGGAATCAACTTATATGCTACAAGATTCAGAACTATCATACAGCAGTTGTCCGATGCCGGTCTACCTATATTGGAGTGGTTGCAGCCATTCCAATTGATTAGAAGACTACCTGAGCAATACAGAGGTATCGTACAGTTAATTTATCGTTTTGAGGACTCTAGGTTTACCTTTGATAAAGTATTAAATGAACTGTTGTCAGAGGAAGCTCGCCTAAAACTGTTTTGTAAACAAGATAATGTAAGTAGCAATTTTGAACATGCTATGGAAGGTATAAGTGTAAAACCTAATTTTAATAGAAGTAAAGATCAGCAAAAGAGGAATTTAAATAATCAGCCAGAAAACACCAATAATAAACTAAATGTAAAGTGTTTTAATTGTGGGAAAATGGGCCATTTTGCTAGAAACTGTAGGATTAAGATTAGGAATCAGGCTAAGGTAAGAGCTAACCCCAATGTTAGTTTTTTGGCAGAAGCCAGTTTGGGAACAAATGCTGACAATACTGCATGGGTATTTGATACCACTGTAAGCTCTCACTTCTGTAACAATCGTGATCTGTTTACAACATTTCAACAAACTTCTGGGGTAGAAATGAATGCTGCAATTAAAGGGATGACCTGTGAAGTTCTCGGTAAAGGGAATGTAACTTTTGTTTGTAAGAATCAAAGAGGGACTCAAACGGTTACTCTTACCGATGTTTTGTATTCACCCAGGCTTCGACATAATTTGATGGCGGGCCACCACATTGAGGAGAGTGGATCCTATTTCGTAGGGAAGAATGGGCGAATTGACATTTTTTCTAAAGAGGGTAGAAAAATGTTTTCGGCCAGAAGAAATAATGGTCTTTATTAAGTGTTTCCTGATTATCCGAAGATGGGTAAAAAGCGTAATTATAAGCAGGAAGATTATCCGAAAATGGGTAAAAAGCGTAATTATAAGCAGGAAGATTATCCGAAGATGGGTAAAGAGCGTAATTGTAAACGGGAAGAAATAAATCAAATCGCTTCGGAGAACAGTCTTGAATTATGGCATAAACGTTATTGTCATATTAATAAGGATTATATTTTGAAGACTGTAAAGAATGTTAGAGGATTGCCCCCGTTGAAAGATCAAGGATTAAATTGTGAGCCGTGTTTAATTGGAAAAGCTAAAAGGGTTTCATTTAAACCAATAGGAAAGATTAGATCACGGAAACCTTTAGAACTTTTACATCTGGATGTGGCGGGTCCGATCCAAACTACATCAAGAGGCAATAATAGATATTTTTTAACTATCATAGATGATTTTTCTAGAAAAGTTTATGTATATTTAATGAGGGAAAAATCGGAAGTTTTCAGTAGTTTTATAAAATTTAAAAATAGAGCCGAAAGATTTACCGGTAACAAAATTGTTAATATTCGTACTGATAACGGGATGGAATTCTGTCTAGGGGATTTTGAAAGGTTCTTAGAAGATAAAGGTATCAAACATGAAAGAACGAATGTATATACCCCAGAACAGAATGGAGTTGCTGAACGTTTTAATCTAACAGCAATGGATGCAGTACGAACTATGCTTAGGGATTCGAAATTAGGAGAGGAAAATTGGGGTGAGGCAGTGCTATGCTTTACTTACGTTTGGAATCGAGTAACGCATAAGCATTCCGAGAAAACCCCATTTGAATTGTATGGTGGAAGGGTTCCAACCGTACGACATTTAAGAACTTTCGGATCAACAGTTTATGTAGGGATTCCAAAGCAACAGCGTAGAAAGCTAGATATGCGTGCTGAAAAAGGAATATTATTAGGGTATGCTCTTCGTAGCAGAGGATATCGCGTTTTCATTCCTGAAAAGAATAAAGTTATCGAAACCATAAATGTAAAAATATATGAGAATAATTTAAATGGTAGGGAAGATAATGTAAATAGAAATTTAATTATATTAAATGGTTATGATGATGAAACCGAATCGGATGCAGAGATAGAAAAACCGGTTAAAGAGATAACCAAAGAGGTTAAATTAATTGACGAAGAACCGGAAATTTCTGATCAAAGTAATTCGGATCCAACCATTCCCTCCAAGTCTGAAATAAATTGGTTTCGGAAAGCTGTACCTCGACCCGATGGATCAAGAGTCGATATATACTATGGTATATTGGGTACGAGCATGCGTTTAAGATCTAGGAACGATGCTAGAGCTTACTGTGAGGCAAATGAAATCCCTTATGACCCAGAATTTTTTAATTTTAGTGGTAAAAATTCATTTACCGGAATAATAAAACAGGAAATAGAATTAAATTTTTTAAACAATTGACAATTAAATTTTAAAGACATAAAAATACCAGATACATTCCACGAAGCATCCAATTCCCCTCAAGCATCTAATTGGAAACATGCAATGGAGGAGGAAATGAAAGTAATCAAGGAAAGGAAAGTATGGACATTGGTTGAAAAGCCAGTGAATTCAAAAATATTAGGAAACAGATGGGTATTTGCATTAAAAACAGATTCACAGGGTGATATCTTGAGGTTTAAAGCCCGTCTTGTAGCACAAGGTTTCCGACAAGAAAAAGGGTTTCAATATGACCAGGTTTTTAGTCCAGTAGTAAATTTTTCCATAATACGATTATTTTTTTCTATTCTAGTAGGAGGGATGAATTGGTATCATATACAATTAGATATCAGATGTGCATATTTGTATGCCTCATTGTCTGACATGATATATATGAATCAGCCAAAAGGTTTCGTCGACTCCAGAAAACCGAATCATGTATGTTTATTACAGAAGGCTCTATATGGACTACACCAAAGCAGACGTGAGTGGTATTATGAATTAAATAAAGTTCTAGAATCTTTAAATTTCATGAAACTAGAATGGACAAACTGTGTCTATTGTTATAACAGAGAGATAATTTTATTACTATATGTTGATGATATTATTTTATTAGGAAAGCAAGAAGATAAGATTTATAAATTAATAGATGTTTTAAAACAGAATTTTGATATAAAAGTAATGGGAAAAACTGTTAAATTATTAGGGGTAAATTTTGAGCAAGAAATGGGTAAACTTTACATAAACCAAACTGATTATATAGAAAAAGTTTTTGATCAATTTAGAAATTATAAGCCTCCAATAGTTTCTCTGCCCATTTCAAAAGGTATAGTACTTTCAAAACTGGACTGTCCACAAACTAATCAGGAAATTAAAGAAATGGAAAAATTACCCTACAGAAATTTAATAGGATGTTTATCATTTATAGCAAACAGAACACGTCCAGATATTAGCTATGCAATAAATATTCTTTCGCAATTTCAAAATAACCCAGGCAAAGCTCATTGGGAGGCCTTATTAAAAGTATTGGGTTATATATATTATACAAGGGAAGATAAATTGAATCTATCCGGTAAGACAACAATAAATTGTTTTAGTGACGCAGAATATGCATCTAATAGAGATGACCGGGTTTCGGTTGGGGGATATATAATTTTTTGTGATCAGGCTATTATTTCTTGGCGGACATCGAAGCAAAGTAGTGTCTCTTTATCCACAATGGAGGCGGAATATGTTGCTTTGACAGATGCTGCTAAAGAGTTACTTTGGATATTAAGAATTGTAGAGGAATGTAAAGAATTGGGAATTTTTTCAAACAAAAATTTTGAATTCAATTTATTTTGTGATAATAAAGCAGCAATAGATTTCTCGAATTCTGCTATTGAAAATTCTCGAACAAAACACATTCATATTAAATATCATTTTTTAAGAAATTTAGTGTCGAAAAATTTATTTAATTTAAAGTATATAGCTAGCAAACAAAATTGTGCTGATCTATTTACTAAATCCCCAACTAAGACAACTTTGTCAGAATTTAAGAGGAAAGTATTTTTTAGAGATAAAAATTAATTCTAATGGTTACAATGTTTGAAATATTAAGTCCATTGTTATTGGAAATAATCTTTGTTAATGGACGGTAATTTGAAACTTTTTAATGTCAAGCCATTTATATAAGCAATAATTTAATGCTGTGTATGATAATATAAAGGTATATCAAATTATTTCTGTGTACATATAAAAATGAGTTTTGTATATTTTTAGATTTTGATATACTTGCATATGAAAGTTATTTGATTTTGTAACATCGCCCAGATGTGTGAGAGGCGGGTCAATTGTTGTCATATCGCGGTAATCATAGGGAATAACGTTTTCCGATATGACGTCATCTCACGCATCTGGCAATGGAATCGGAAATTTGCATTCGACGGTGTTTTTTTCTATTACGTCATATGAAGTTGTTTTTCATTGGATGCCGATTTGTAACTGTCAAGTTGACGGTATCGAATGCAAATTCCCGAAGATATATAAAGGAGATCTGATTAGATTGTGATGAGACTTTGGCTAATAATGTGTTGTAAATAAAATAGTGATTTTAAATAATTAAAATTAGTCTTTTTCTGTTGATGTGGCATTAATATTAAATTCACTTATCAAAGGCCTACTTTTTAAGGAAGGCCAACACTTATGACCCGGAATTTTTTAATTTTAGTGGTAAAAATTCATTTACCGGTATTATAAAACAAGAAATAGAATCAAATTTTTAAAATAATTGATAGTTAAAATTTAAAGACGTAAAAATCCCAGATTCATTCCACGAAGCATCTAATTCGATGCTTCGATCTAACGAAGCGGACATCGAAGCAACGTAGTGGCTCTTTATCCACTATGGAGGCGGAATGCGTTGCTTTGATGGATGCTGCTGGGGAGTTGTTCTGGATTTTAGAATTGTCGAGAAAAGTAAGGACTTGGAATTTTTTAATGTCAAGCCCTTTAATTGTATATAAGTAATAATTTAATGCTGTGTATAATAATATAAGGTATATCAAATTATTTCTGTGTACATATAAATATGAGTTTTGTATATTTTTAAATTTGATATACTAACACTAGAAAGTGGTTTGATTTTTGTAACATTGCCCAGATGTGTGGGAGGTGGGCCAATTGTTGTCATATCGCGGTAATGCTTTGGAATTACGTGTTGCAGATATGACGTCATCCCAAGCATCTGGCAATGGAATCGGAATTTGCATTCGACGGTAATTTTCAGTTACATCATATAAAGTCATTTTTCATTGGATGCCGATTCTTGACTGTCGAGTTGACGGTGTCGAATGCAGATTTCGGAATATATATAAAAGAGATCTTAGTAGATGGATGTGCTTGCTTCTTGGATGCTTGGCGGATGGTGAGAGTCCTTGGCTGTTATAGAAGTTCTGCCTTTATTGGATGCTGTATGACCAAATGAAATGTTGGCTGCTTTTTGGACTTTGACTATGATCGATGTCGGTTTAGAAAGTGATGTTATTAGTGTTGTAAAAATGTAAATATAATAGTGTAAATAAATGTATAATTTTAAATATTAGAGTTTGTCTTTCTCTCTTGATGTGGCATTTAAATTAAATTAAATTATCAAAGGCCTACTTGAGATAAGCCAACAGATATGACGTCATCCCGCGCATCTGGTAATGGAATCGGGAATTTGCATTCGACGGTAATTTTCAGTTACGTCATATGAAGTTACTTTTTCATTGGATGCCGATTCTTAACTGTTGGGTTGACAGTGTCGAATGCAAATTCCGGAGTATATATATAATGGAGATCTTAGTAGATTGATGCCCTTTTTTGGATGCTGTATGACAGCTGTTTGGATGGCCAAATAAAATGTTGGTTGCTCTTTGGACTTTGACTATGATCGATGTGACCCTCGTTATGATTATGTAGCTCTCGGCTTAAGAGTATTGTAAATATATAATCATGTAAATAAATTTATAATTTTAAATATTAAAGTTTGTCTTTCTCTGTTCATGTGGCATTAAATTAAATTATCAAAGGCCTACTCGAGATAGGCCAACAAATGAGAACCGAAGACGGTAGACACCCAAAAGTGGTTGTTACCAACAAAAACATTAAAAAAAATACACAAAATGATTTTGAATGACCGTAAATTGAAATTGAATGAAATAGCAGACACTCTAAAGATATCAACTGAACGTGTACACCATATCATTCACGAATATTTGGGTATGAGAAAGCTCTGTGCAAAGTTAGTGCCACGCAAGCTCATTTTTTACCAAAAACAACGACGAGTTGATGATTCGGAGCAGTGTTTGAAGATGATCAAGCGTAATAAACCCAAGTTTTTGCGTCGATATGTGACAATGGATGAAACATGGCTCCATCATTTCACTCCGAAGTCCAATCGACAGTCATCCGAGTGGACTGCACACGTAAACCCGCTCCAAAGCGTGGGAAAACGCAACAGTCGGCTGGCAAGGTTATGACGTCTGTATTTTGGGATGTGCATGGAATAATTTTCATTGACTACCTTGAAAAAGGAAGGACCATCAACAGCAACTATTACATAGCGTTATTGGACCGTTCTAAGGACGAAATCGCCGAAAAACGGCCGCATTTGAAGAAAAAGAAAGTGCTGCTTCACCAAGACAATGCACCGTGTCACAAGTCAGTGAAAACGATGGCAAAAATCCATGAATTGGGCTTCGAATTGCTTCCTCATCCACCTTATTCTCCAGATCTGGCCCCCAGCGACTATTTCCTGTTCTCAGATCTCAAAAGAATGCTCGCTGGGAAGAAATTTTCGTCGAATGAAGAGATGATCGCCGAAACTGAGGCCTATTTTGAAGCAAAGGACAAATGGTACTACAAAAATGGTATCGAAAAGTTGAAGGGTCGCTATAATCAGTGTATCACCCTTGAAGGGAATTATGTTGAATAAAAAAAACTAATTTTGCCAAAAAAATGTGTTTTACTATGGTAGGCCGGGGACTTTTCAATTGACCTGTTATATAAATAATATATATAGGAGAAAGTAACACGGCAAATTTTAAAAAAATGAATGCTGTACTAATTAAAGTATGTATGAATATATCTTTTGATAAACATCAATTTTAATAATTTTCTTAATAAGCACAAAATAATAATTCCCAATATTATTAAAAAAGCTTTTAAATTTAACAAAAATTAGGACGTATGATAAATAACTATAATACACACACACACATTCCAAAAATGTAAAATGAAAATGCCTTACCCCTTCAATAAGTTTTCCACCAGGATATAATCTCTCTATATGGTTTGCAACTTGTATTGCAACATGTAATAGATCCTCCTCTATTTTTGAATATGATACTGCAGCTATTTTGATACTAATAACAAAAGAAATAATGTTTAATGTTACAATACCATCTATGATTAGAATCAATCATAGACTAAAAAGATGGAGAGAGCTAATAGAATATCAATGAAAATATATGAATATTTTTAGAGGAAATAAATTTAAAAATAAATATCTAAACCTTTTGGAATGCTTTTATTATTAAAAATAAGATTTATGATTTTGTGATAAAAGATGCATAATTTAAAAAAAAAAAAAAAAAGAGAGAGAGAAGTTAAGATATTTTTTTTTAAGAAATATATATTTTAAACAAAAAGAAAAAAAGCAAGAATTATTCAATATTTAAAATTCAATCATAAAATTTTATATATAAATAAAAATCAGTTTTATTGCATTAAAAAATTGAATTTTTTTTTTAAAGCACACAAATTTCATTTTAAGATTTATGAATCATAAATCAAACATAATTCTAACAGAGGAAGAGAAAATGTAATTGCAAGAGAAAGGTAAGTAAAATATCATTCCAAAAAGTCCAGAGAAAATAAAATAAGAAATACCTCCTAATAAGATTCAACACTGCTTCAGTGAAACTACCAATTATTTGTGTTTCTTCTTCGGTTAAGGGACTTAATGGCATAGATCGATTTGAATTCCGTTTATCATGTAACATTTTTGTTGAGGATTCTAGTTGCTGTAAATTATAAAAGTAAAACAGGTGAACAAATTTTTTTGCTTGCACATTTGAAGAAAACACTAAAAAATATGTTCAAAAACAACTAACCAAGATAAAAAAAAAAAAAAAATTTAAATACATGTGGAACACAGAAAAACATAGAATTCTGTAAAATCGTCATAAAGCAATGTCCTAAATATGCTGTAATTATTCTAAGACAGAAAAACAAAGAATTCTCTAAAATCATCATAAACCAATCTCCTAAATATGCTGTAATTATTCTAAGATGACAATATCTAGAAGGGAAAATAATTGAGATATATTTCAATAATGGATAACAATTACTATTATCATTTTTCATTAACATGATTTTTCAAGTAAGAATTAAAAGAAACTACTTTTATATTTTTATTTAAGACTGAATGATATGAATTAATTAATATAGTTCCATTACACATTAAATAAAAAAGTAGCAATGCTTGATGAAGTAAGTATTTTATAATTCTGACTTTTACAATTAAAAAATTTTTTCATTGCACACACATTTATAAAACTCGCATTTCTCATTCCAAACTATGGGACATTATGTTGCCTCCCTTTTTGTTTTTCATTATTTCTTTTCTCATCTCTAAGAGAGAGAGATATGCTATGTTTTGGGTAGCTTTGTATTTAACTAAGTTGTAATTTTTAATTAATGGTTTATTAAAATTATTAAGTATAATTTGTATTTCAGAAAACTTTTAGCTTTTTTTTCACTATAACATTTTGTATGGTTATTTTGATAATTTACGGCATTTTTCAATAAATTATTTAATATTCCTACATTTTTAATTTTAACATATTGGTTATTTTTTTGAGGTTTTAATCTGTTTTTTAATATGATTTTATATAATTAAAAATTAATATATGATAATATGTGGATAATACACAATATAAGAATAATAAGCAATAACCATACATAATCGTTACTCATTCTTCATGGGGGTTACTCTTATATAAAATCCTATTATGCCTGATGAAAACTGCTTTTGAATCACCAGCAGTTTCACAGATGTATCCAAGATACACCAAGAACCAGATCTTTTTGTTGCAATACTGTTATGCATGTAACAGAATATGTTTAAATGAAATTAAACACCTATAAAACTGTTCTCTCTCTCAATAGGTTAATTACTTCAACACATGTATTTATAATGTAAATCAAAAAAATTTTAAAACTGTTTATTGCTTGTCATTTCTTTACCTTGAAGGATAAGGGATCACATCTGGATTGTGAGTATGTTAAATGCATGTTCCCATAAATTCCTTCTTACTGCATGCCAAATTTACCTTTCCATTTTGTTAGAGAAATATGATATAAAAACAGCACAATTCTTTAATTTAGAATTTCTACATTAAACTACAGTGAAGATAAAGTACCTTATTTCTACATAATACTTGAGTTTGATTTTTGTGAATGATGCATATGTAACCTGGTGGCTGAATCCAAGCTTCCCCATCTACTTGAACAGGAACACCTTCCACACCTTTTATGATAATTTTCACTGATCTACACTGTGAATAAAAACATTTAGTTAATTATAAGAATCCGAAAAAACATACATGTGCAAAAAACATACTTATTGCAAAAATACTTTTAACACAACTTGATATATCAACAAAATGTGACAGATCAGTTCTATATGGGAAAATACATATCTACATTCATATCATGTGGTAACATCTTCATAATGATCTCATAATTTCCTTAGAAGAAAGAATAAGTATGACAAAAAATTTGATAGAAAGCTGACTTATAAATCATAAATAGCTCCCCTCTCTCTTTTGATTTACATCAAAATATTTATGACTATAGTTAAAGGATAGTATTAAAAATGTCAATTTTTTAAAACAATTTATAAATTTTGTGTTGCAGATTGAAGATTTTATTAAAATTGACAAATTTACTAAAATATTACATATAAGAAACATGCAGGAAAGAACTTTGTATCCAATTGAAATTTTTATTAACTTTGTCAACATTTTAGTATTTTTTAAATTCAGTGGTCAAATAAAATCACATTCCAAATAATATAAAAGTGAGGAGGAAGAGGGGGACTTGTCATCTAAATAGTCATGCTTTTAGCTCTTAGAAAGTAGAAATTACTAAATACAGCATTTGTATTCAATTTATCCCCTCCATTAAAATTTTGATACTTAAAACTCTTAATTCAAATTATTTTTTTAAAATGAGTTTTATTTTTTATATTACCAAGTTTATATTACCTGTTGCACGAAAGTAAGTGAATTTGAATAAAATATAATTTAAAAACTGCCCTGCAATCACAATACAACATCAGTGCTCAATAATTAATGATTAATAGATACTGAGCAGTCAGTCTGTCTGCAGCCATACCTTTCTGGGATGACTATGTTAAGCTTGCCACAGATAGACTGGCTGCTGCTTGCACAGATTTGCTTGCACTAGCAATGAAAATTTATACTCTCTAGAGGGTTAACTGGTTAGGTATTTATTATTATGTATCACCCACAGAAGCACAATGTGCTGCATGCTTTTTAAAATGAGTTTAACTTTATAATTGTTTCTGAACAAAAATAAATAAAGAAAAAAAAAATGTGATAATAATTATGTCAATGTGCTGAGATATTCCCAGAGTAATGTGCTGCATGCTTTTTAAAATGAGTTTAACTTTATAATTGTTTCTGAACAAAAATAAAGAAAAAAAAAAAAAAATGTGATAATAATTATGTCAATGTGCTGAGATATTCCCAGAGTAAAGAGACATAAGAATTACTCATAAAAGAATGTTGTATGGTACTTATTTGTACAATACAAGTTCAAATGACCCAGCTCCATACGATATGGGATTTTAGAAATTTCCTTTATTACCTCAGTAAGACCTTTTACAACAGTCTACAAAAGTGTATTAATCAACTGAACATCAAATGCTTGGGATATCAAAATAAAAATATCTGCTATGAAATTTGTTGAATCATCATGGACACTTACAAACATCAAATCTAAACAAAGAGGAATGAGCTTGAAGTAACAGTAGTTGCATCATGATTACAAACTGAAAGTGCATAAAATATTAGTATAGTATGTGTTTCTCTAAGTTAACTATGATTCACTTTGTTAAAGATATTAAACCTTTTCTAAAAATTAAAAAGGCATTGCATGTATAAATTTAACAATTAAAATTAGTTCAATACTACAGCAATCCTAAGAAATTTGATAAAAATAGTCACCCCTCAAAGCAACGTAACTATCACCCACCCCCAATAATTGTAGCCATTAGATTATGTATACAGTATAAAAAAATTATATACTAGTTACCTGAGCTATTCGATGGTGCTGTAAATTAATTACTCTAGATGCAGCCATTTGAACAGTGCCATACACAGCTACTACCTCTAAAATTTTATCATCAAAAGCAGGGGCTACAAACACCTAGGAAAAAATTATTTTTTAAAGAATGAAAGAACCAAAACTAGATACTCCTATAAATACATGCAAGTATTTTAAGTAAATTACTAGTTTTAAAATAAATATACTTTTTTTGCATTAAGTTTATTATTTAATGAACCTTTCATGCATGTGAGTGCATTCCTTCATGTTCAAGCAAGTTTCTGTACATATTGAATTTTAGCAGTTATTTATATTAAAAACATAATCAAATATTTAGTTTATTTGATAAAGTTCAAATAAAAAAATGTTTAAATTAATTTCTTTTTACTTATCATTAGTTTATTTCATTTAAAACATTATTAAATTGACTTAATCTTTAATAATTTTAATAACTGCATTACAAATTATTATTATTACTACTTAATTTCTTATAAAAAATTATAGTGAAAAATAATAAAAAGGATAACAGTAAGAGTTAAATATAGTATATTTCATTACAGATATATAATAAGTATTTAGAACAGTGGTCCCCAATATTATTCAGAGGGTTTGGGGAAAATTAAAATTGATTTGGGGGGTCCTGAACAACGTCAGGGGGTCTGCACAAGGTTTGATATGAAATAAAATTGTGATACAGTTTTATTATTACGAAAACTGGTAAAGGGGATGGTGTATATTACTTTACTAACAGCTGGTTTTCACCAATAGAGTATGGCTTTCTGGACTTTGAAATAAATAAAGAAATGTTATAAGAAGTATGTGGTCCATCATTATCTTGCTTAGATCTTGTACCTATAAGTTGTTGAAGTGACAGAGTTTTCAAATATTTTTCTTTGACAGTTTGGAAAAACACTAAATCCTTATCTTTTTTGTCACTATGGATTTTTATTAAAATGTTCCTTAAGCTTGGAACGTTTCATTGAATCATTTGACATAATTTTATTACATAGAAGATGCACAGGTAAAGTACTATTTCCTGATGATGACAATACAGTGTTGATACTTCAAATATTCAACACTATATTGTCAGCATTTCCCCTTTCATCTCACTCTTACTATTATCTGTTCAAAAGCCCCCCCCCCCCAAAAAAAAAAGGAAATAAAATTTGTCAATCAAATATTTTATTTGCAGCAAACCACTGTTAATTATTGACTTTTTCAATAGAATATTGCAGTAAAGCACTTTTGTTTTATTTAAATATAACTTATGTAACAAAAGAACGCTATCTGCGTAAAAATATACAAAATGCAACTATACCAAAACTTGCAACTAATACAAAACTTCTTTTTGTCTAAGACTGGGAAAATTTGATTATACACATCGTATCAACATAACATGGAACTAAATTGTTGATTAGATGTACGATGTCCCACTTTTTTATTGTTTATGTTTATATTGTAGACAAGTTAGTGCATGAAGCGATGTTATTGCGCTCCTATATAAACCTTTTTTCGCATGTCTGTCTAGCATAGTGCCAAGCTTGTTATTAATTAAGTAGCTGGCGTCATCTAGAACTATTAAATCATAGTCAGTGTGTGTCAGTAGAATTTTTTTTTTTTTTTATTTTCGTTTTTGAGGCATTATCTCAGTTTTCTTTAATCGTTATTTTGTTGTTAGCTTGTTGATGGAAATTAAAAGCTTAAATTTATTGAAGTAATTAAACAATAATTTAGTTTTAGTAATAATATTAAAACAAGTTATACACACCATTGTTACTACAAGTGATAAATCAGTGGAAATAAGTTGTGTCAATGTTCATTCACAAAAGGTATTACATAACACTCAGTACTAAAGTAACATACTGTGTTTTAAACACCTACCTATATTTATATTTTACTCAGGATGTAAAAATCGCTACTATTTTATTTATTGCCATTTGTTTAAAATTTCATAGTAAAAATTGATCACAATTTTATTACTTCATATTAAACCTTGCATGGACCACTGACATTGTTCAGAGACCCCCAAATCAATTTTAATTTACCACAGACCCCCTGAATGATATCGGGGACTCCTGGGGGTCCGTCCATAGGGAACACTTCGGGAATCACTGGTATATAGGCACAAAAATTTATGAACAATTAAATTTAAAAAAAATTATAATTTAAGCAATCTGATATTTTTCATTAAAATTGTGTACAATTCAAATTTTGATATTAATCTACCTTTAGACATGTCTGAAAGATATAACTCCAATACTACATAGCGTATCTATTAATTACAGAGAAAGCACTTACATCATCTTCTTTAGTTCCACCCCAAAAATTAGAGCCTCCACCATAACTAGACAAAAAAAAAAAAAAAAAAAAAAAGTATTCAAATAATCAGGCAATTGTGAATATTAAAAGTAATACTACCAATAGAAACATAAATTTAATTATTGAGGAATTAATTATGCTTATACAGTTTCAAATCCTTCAATTTTCAATGAGATAACTCATTTAGGATAGAGTGAATTTCTAAAACGATGAATTTACAAACATTAAATTAAATGAATATTTTTGAAATCATAAATAATATTAATCTTCAAATATGGCAACATACATTTTTAATACCTCGTAAAATTATAAATCTTTATAAGAAAAAAATTACAAATTATACATAGAACAAACATTTATTCATAAATAGATATGGCACCTTTTTCTCAAACTTCAAATTTAATGTACAAAAATTTCAAAAATTAATATATTGTATTAAAAGAAAGAAGATAAACATAGTAATTATCCAAACTAACCTGTTTATATTTAATACAACAATGCCCTGTAATGATGGTAATGGTATTCGTTTACCATCACATTCTAATTGTACTCGTTGCTCTAAATTCTTATAAGTTTGATGCAAAAGCTCTTTGCCACCAAGAACTCCATACCACATCAAATTTCGAGTCCGTGATCTTCAACAAAAAAAGATAACAATCTAACCAAAGTTTTTACAAATTTGGTAAAATTATACATCATGTCAAGTATATGAATTATAAAAGAGAACTATATATAACTTTTCATAATAATTGTTAAATTTCACATTTGAGTTAAATAGTAAATTAAATTGTTTATTGAAGGATATCCATAAATGAATAACTTTTTCTTGATACATGATGTATTTTAGATATATGTTGAAAAGTAATTGTGTGCTCATTGACTAGTAAGAAGAAATCCTATTTAAATTCCAAAAAATTTTGATAAAAATGAGTTACACTGCTATGTAGTATTAGTCAACTCATTTGTCACTAAAAATTTCACAACAGAAATAAATCATTCATGGACTGTATATAAATGCAGTTATTTTCTAACTTTTTTCAACTAAAATAAAATTACATCTTTGAGAATTTTAATCAACATTTAAGCTAATTGTCTCAAAAAATTTCAGTTTTAAATTTCCTTTTTTAAAAAAATTCTATATTTTAAAAATCAAAATATCTATTTTTAAAAAATGTTTACCTGCATTTTTCAGGATGTTCTTCCCTTTTGTTATGGAACTCAAGAGTAATCTTAGCATCCACTCCAATACCAAAGTAATTATTCATAACACATCTCTCATCAAAACCCTCCCTAAAACAAAACAAAAAAAGTATTTACTGATAAGAGATAAAAATAAATGGTAAAAATTACACTGGAAAAATAGGTACATATTCACACACAAATTTAATTCAAAATTTATATTATACATATGCTATTGTCAAGTTCCTACTTTTTACCTATTTCGCTTTTATATGTTTTTATTTTGTATTCTTTTATAATTTTTTATTAATCTATTTTTATACTCTCTATAATTTTACATGTTAGTAAAGATTATTATTATTTTGACAATTCATGCTTTATGCACTGTTCTAGTATAATTTTAGTGAATAGCAAATTGGTTACATTTATATTACCTTGCTCAAAATTAAGCTATGATGATATGTTTAAATCATTTATTTTTATTGTGCTTCATACATTTATATGATAGAATGTATATATTTATACATTTCATAATGTTTGAATTGCTTTAGTATAAATTTAGTGATTGACAAATATAGGTTATATTTATATAATCTTCTGTATTACACTATTATGGTATGTTTATTATTGTTAAAAAGTAACAAAATCTTTATTTTTGTGCATATTTCACTGAGAGTTTTCTTATGCTAATTGGTGAGATATAAATGTTATGCAAGTGCTTTTCTAAATTAAAAGGCAACATTTTTTTAAATTTGTTTTGCGGTTTTTTAGTTGTTTTGGTGTATGGTGTTTGTACTATATTTGGTAGTGGTCTTTAGGTAGATTGAGTTTACCTTTTACACATTTTGCTATTGTTTTTACAGTAGATGTTTTGGATTTTTATGAAACTGTTCTAACTATTTCTGTTTTAGGATTTTGTCAGATTATTTTGAATAATCCCTTTAGAATCTTGATGAGTTATATTGGTATGTTACATGAACATGAAGAGACTGGAAAAGATATTAATATTTGTTTGGGTGATAAAAAGAATTGCACTTATGAGTTAAATCACAAATTTGCTTAAGTAGATATAGAAATGGATGAATTGAAAGAACTTAGAAATAAAACTTAGTAAAATGTATATAGTTTATATGTACCAAGGTAATAAAGTAGGTAATGATATTAAAGAATATAGTCTTCACAATTTTGATAACAGAAATATGTTAAAAAAATTGAAGTAAGTCATAGTTCCAAATGCAAAACATAAAATGATCAATAAAAATCAAATTAATAGCAATTTTACTTTTATTATCTGGAAATATTGTAATTGTATTTGTGTTCTAAATTGAAAAATCTGCAAATTTAAATACATTGGTTAGACTTCAAACAATATTAGAGGCACCTTAATGATCTTTTTCATTCCCATGGCATTTATTGTCTTTAGTTAACACAAGGGGTGCACCTCCAGCATACCATAGCCAACCTTCTTTATTATCGACCATCCTTGTCAACTTTTATATTATTTTAATTTTTTCACACATCTAGATCACATTTTTACCTCGTTTGGCACAGCCAGGTCACACCTGGCTCTTGCACCATTAAAATATTATCACTCATTCATATAATATTAGAATTAATCAACATAGGTTCGACTAAATATTTTTTAAATAAGTTTCAATCTAAAAGTAAAATTAAACAGAGGACTTTCATTTACATGGTTTTGACAATGTGGAAATGTATATAATCAAAATTGTTCCTCATATTAAAAATAGGTTATGGTGGGGAAACTATTTAATTGAAAATATTATTAGACAGGAATCATTATATGCATATGATTTAAATACTACATACTTTAATAAAAATGTTACAAAAAATTAAACAAAATAATTATTACGATTTTTATTATAATAATGATAGAAAAAATGTATAGTAGAAAATAAAAAAAAAAATTCTTGCATAGAAAGAAAATTTTAAGAATTTATATTAAAAGTATTAAGCACTCTATTTATTTCACATAAAAGAGAAATTTAATTAATTAGAGATCAATTATAAATGAAAATAAAATATTGTATTATTAAATTTATGAATAAACCATTTGATAATATTAATTTTAATAATCTTTTCAATAAAAAGAAAAAAAATTAATCCCTATTAAAAATTTCAATATTAAAAAAAAGCTTTTAAATATAACAAAAAAATAGGTTTATTCTCTTTAATTTTAATAATAATTTAGCGATTAAAAAATAATGTAAAAAAATAATATATGTAACATTTACAAAGATTATATCAATAAAGAATATCAATATGTTATTACAGGTAATTTAGATATAGTTGAGGATAAAAAAAAAAAAAATTAAGAGATGTAAAGAATAAAGGTACTAATTTCATAATTTACTCATTTTAAAAAATAAGTTTTATGCTAAGAAACAAATTATCCTACACATTAATAATTTTATTTAATTAGCAATTAACTCTGGTCTTTCTATTTGAAGCTTTTAAAGAGATTAAAATTGTATTAATAATACTATGAATTTTTCGCCTTTAAAAAGCTGATATAATAAGAACGAGGATATTTATTTGAAAGATTTTTTAAAAAAAGATATTATTAATCTCCAGGAAATATTTGTTATGTAGACAAAGAATCTCATAATTATTCTATTACATGAAAAAAATTCTGCATCAATTTTATCAATAAGCACATCTTGAGAATAATAACTCCTTTAGAGTAAACAACAATGGCCAGAAAGAAATTTTAAATATTTATTTTGAAATTTATAAGAGGAATATGTGTTATTATTAAAAAAGAAAGAAAGAAAGAAAGAAAAAAAATCAACATTTTTTTTCGACACTATTAAATTTAAAACAGTAATTTAAGAATCAGTAAGAACAATAACTTAAGTTAGTAATATATGTATTTGAAGTTACTTAAGTAATTTCAAATATATATATTACTAACTTAAGCAACTTCAAATAATGTATATTACTTTCTGGTAAAAAATTACACAAAATATTCCAGATAATTTGAATAGCACTGCTATAAATACAAATAATACCAATTTAGTCAAACATATTAAACATAAGCAGAATTACTCTATTTATAATTTTGAATATCTTTTTAATTCAGTAGGCATGGATTACCTAATTACAGTTCTAAAAAAGAATTACAAGAAATTTAATTATAAGGTTATAGCATATGAAAAGTATGATTACTTAATAAATTAGTGTTAAAAAATCATAGTTTTTAATAACAAAATAAATACAGATAAAAGATATACCACAAAGAGGGCCAGCAAGTCATTGTTTAGCCAAAATTTACTTCATTTTTATGAAGATTATTCATTTGATTAAAATAGTTGAAAATATTCTTTTCTTCCAAATTAATAATAATGAAGGTGTTAAAACTTTCTTATCTTTCAATACAGAGTATTAAATTTATTGCAAACTAATGTTAATAAAAATGAAGCTGAATATTTATATATTTTTTAAAATAGAAAATAATAACATTTTTGTTAACATATATGAGAAAGATATATTTTGCTTTAAGATTCATGAAGTATCAATACGGATAAGTCAATTATGCATGAGAATATATTTAGAATTATAATTTACAATAATATATTGTTACAAACATGAGATGAAGCTTCCCTGCGATATTCTTCTTATAAAAGAAAAGAGACATTTGCAGATATTTCATCAGTCAGTCAAGGAAAGCTTAAGCAATGACTCCTTAACCTTGATGACGAATTTGGCAATAAATCAAAGATTTCAGAAAGTGATTTCAAAATTTCAACCGGGAAGAAAGTTACATAATTTTCTTGAATCTTCCCTATGATATCACATCTTACTGGAACATTTACAAACAAAAGAAGAATTGGGAGCAGACAGTGACTGGCTGAATGGAACTACCAGTAGCAAGCTGAGCTAAATTGAGGAAGCAGCATACATCTGCTGGAAACTGTTGCAGCCTGCCTTGGAAGAGCAGATTATTACTGCAGAGGTTTGTTCGTACTATGAACTAGAAAGTTGAGTTTTGAATGCTGCTGATACAACTGTGACTGTCATTACAAGTGTTGTTTTTGTTCCTGTATAGGTGTTGTTAATCTGTCCAACCGTTGCATTTTCTGTTTGTGCTGTTACAGTCCAAGTTATGCTATCTGTGGTTCATCCTCAATATTTGTGAATAAAACATCATTTATTTTTATCCTCTATGTTGGACTGATTTTCACTTGTACACTTGACTGCAGAGTTTTTGTAACAATAAGTAATTTTCAACATGTGATCAACAATACAAGCAATTTAATTTAACTTAAAATAAATGCAGCATATTATCCTTGGAATTTTATTAAGAGTAATTCAAGGTAAAATCTATAAAATTCTATAATTTTCCTTTTTTAGTTTTAAATATATTTTCTTGCATTAGTACTATTTCTGACTAATAGAAGGCATTGTTCTATACTTCCTTTAGAGATTGAGTATACATGTGAATGGAAATTTTGAATTAATTTTCTTACTCTGTATAGTATCTGATGTAAATTTTTGTTACTTTTCAAACTTTTGTATTATTTAGATTTTTTTCACCTATTTCCAAATGATATATATCATACATATCTATCTGCTTACATATGTATTTCAAATAATTTCTTTTTGCATCTTGATATTTTGAGCTTATGGTATAATCATTTTGGTTTTTTTACATTTTTTTCTAATTGGGAAGGTCTGGTTCCCAGAAAACACTGTTACACCAGTATTCAATATGTTTTGAATCAGATTCAGAATTTTTTTTCTTTATGGTTTTTCTTTCGAATTATCACCAATTCGTCAAATTTCTGATTTGTTTGTTCTTATAAGTATATTTTTATGCATTGGCCATTGTTTATTAGGTTTAGTACCTGTTGTAATAAATTTGTCACTCAATTGTTTTGCAATGTTTCACTATTTCTATTTATTTATGTTTTAAGCATACAAAATATAAACATATATATCTTCTTTCTATTATATATATATTTTTAGTATTTAAAAAATTTAATTGGTATGAGTTTTGTAACAACTTTTTTTTTAAATATAATTTTAATTTTTTCTTCCATATTATTATTAATTAATTCATTTAATTATTCCTTTATATTTTCATTACATATATTAAAGATTTTTATCATGTATCTAACTTACAAATAATATCTAATAAAAACCAAAATTAAAAATAATAAATATTAAAGCTATGGAATTGCAAAAATTATAAAAACATATAGTAAAATCAAATCAAAATTGTAAAAGATTAAAATTAATTTTAGGTTATCTGATGTTTTAAATTTCAGATAATTATTAACCCCTTAACTGTGACATATATTTCAGAAAAATGGACCAAAAATGGAAATTTTTTTTGACTGTTTAATTTTGTTCTTTATATTATTATAAAAGTGTTTTTTTTATTAAAAAAATAAAATTTTAAATATACCTATTAATTAATTAAAATTAATACCTAATTAATTAAAAATACCAAAACTGTACTCCCACATCGGTGTCCAAATAGAATGTTGCAAAAAAAGAAAATTATTTGCAAAAAAACTCACAGAAATACAACCGAAACTAAACGAGAAAGCAAAACTCTGCCTTTTTTTATCAATCCAAGTGTGTCTTAATTTATTTTCCCTCCCTCGACTGAAGTTGTAATTGGTGAAAAACTAGGACCACTAATGCCATCTATTAGGAAAATAGTGGATTAAGTATCCTAAAGTACAAACGAACTCAGCTCAAGCTTCACAAAATAGAAACGTTAATTTTTCTTCTGCCTCAAATTAGTTCGGACTTCACAAATTCTGCACATAGTAGTTGCCCGAACTGGAATCGGGCGACACTAGCAAGGGGTTAAGGTATATTGTAGAAAAAGTCATTAAATTGCAGAAAGCTTAATATTACGTTATGTTGAAGAACATATGGTAAACAGATAAATAATTAAAAAACAAAGTATAAAACCAATAATTAAAAAAATTACAAACTACAATACATCCAAGCCAAGACGTACAAAGCATATCCCAAAGAAAAGAATTAAGAAATTTAATTTAGAAATGGAGATAAAGTAATTCTAAGCAGGTTGTGGAAAATTTGTCTATATACTAGTATTATGGATAAGAGTAAAAGAGATATCTGGAAAGGAACATGGTTCGAGTCATCAAAATTAATTTCTTGAAGTGTGTGAGGTTTATTTATGGTTAAAACGAATAATTAACTTGAGACAAATGGCGTGAAAAGCACTTCAGTTGAAAATCAATCACAAAGCAGCTGTGAACTGGAATAACTGCGATGATTCTTTGCTTAACCCTCTTGTGTGTAATTTTTTTTTTTATTGAAATAGGTTGCGTATTTTTTAAAAGAGTTGTTTTTCAATATAGAATTGGATCATAAAGAAAAAAAGGGTTGTCAGAAAATTGAAATTCAAGAATAATTATGTAATTTTTTTTTTTTTGAAAATTAATCTTAGTTAAATTATGATTTATTTTATGAAATGCAATAGTAAAACGTATATACTAATGGAAAAAAAATATGCAAAATACTTACAAAAAATTTATTGGAAATGAAGTTTAGTATAATAAATACACTTAAAAACAAGGCTCGAGGCATAGTCCTACCTCATAATCTTTTCACTAAATTAGCTTTTCTTAGAAATTTTTTTTACCATTTTCAATTTTTTTAGAAATAAGCAGCACACCACTGTCTATAGGGCTCTTTCTTGATGGGATTTTGAGGTATATGGCTAACAAAATGTTAAGCAGTTAGTCTCATGAGATTGAGAGTTGAGCTACATCAGCCAGGATAAAATCTGGAATTTCTATTTGAATACTTCTGAATACTTAGCTCAATAACTTGCAAACGGAGCTGTAGAAGCTCTATATTTTTCGATGGGTTATCCTTTTTATAAAAGTTATAAGGATTCCACAGTGATTGATCCATGAATTGGCAGAAAATTTTAATGTGATATTTTCCTTCCCTACTGTTTCTGAGTGTGGGATAATATGACATTTCTTGGTCACATAAATCAACTTCATCCATCATGTTATTGTAATCCAAGACAACAACTGGTTACATTACAGTCATTTTTTACTTGCATTTCACCAAACGGGAACTTGCACCATGAACTGTACTCATAAGGAAAACACTTTTTTTTGTCCTGCCGTTTCAAGGCCATAACGTTACTCATTTGATAAGAAAGGACTTCACCTTTGGGAATTTTCTCCTATATAAGAGGGAAGGTCTTTCCTGGTCTTATTTACTGTGCTCCATGTGTCTGTTTTATCTGAAACTAAAATGTCTGCTAATCGTGGAGACATGTAGTAATTGTCCATAGTGACACAATAACCTTTGCCAAGGAATCTGTCCATCAAGTGCAAAACAATTTTACTGCAAACTGAATAATTCATAAATTTAGGGTTATACATGGTTCCATTACCTGTGTATATCAGAAAGACTGAAATGTACCCAGTTTCTGCTTCACAAAGCACAAAAAACTTAAGGCCAAATCTTGCTCATTTTTTGGCGATAAACATTATCCAGCTGCGCTATTCTCTGATTTTTACCTATTATATAAAAATGTTGAAATTTGTTTCAAAGATGCGCCATGATATGATGAATTTTATTTAATTTTGGCCATGGATGATTGTCTTTACCTAACTCTTCATTATTTGTGAAATGAAGAAACTTCATCAGCAAAATAAATCTATCTTTCTGAATTACTTGTTGAAACATTGGTGTTTGCAATATGTGGCATTTAGACCAATAATATTTTTATTTCAGCTTTTTTACAATTCCTTGGAGAAAACAAAACAGAAAAGAATAATCTAAGTTCTTTCTCATTCATATCTGTGCATTTTTTACGCCTTGATCTTTCTTAAAGAATTACCTTTTTGATATACTGTTCAGTGTATCTGTTGGTCTCTTGTACTATAATTTGTAACATAAGTTCAACAAAAAAAAAAGTTCAAAATAATCCAAAACAGTTGCATCATTTTCCATTGTGAAAGTTTCTCCAGGATTGCCAAGAAAAGGAAATGAAACAGGAGCTAGTGAAATATTTTGCATATCCATTTTGTACCACTGTCGAACGTTTTGAAAAGAAAATGAATCTTTAGATTCAATCAATATACGTGGAGGAATCCGAGAAATTCTTATCAGTTTTGCTATAACTATCTTCCATATATTCGAAATCAGAGTCGGAACTGCTATCAGTGGCGGATATATTGTAGGTTATATCACTCTCTAAAAGCTTCCTGCCATTCATCTTTGAGCTTTGAAAAGAGAGCACAAAATGCTGAAAAACCTGCTCGTATATTTCGCAGAAATATAGACAACTAATGCCATCTGTTAACAGATATCTGAATATACATTTAAATATCAAAGAAAAGCTGAAATAAAATCATGAATGAGAAAAGAGCGGGCTGAACAGATACATAGATGGAAAAAATGCATTCCCCCTGAAATCGCTTCTATGTTGAACATAGAAATTGCGGGATGCACAGCGAAAGGGTTATATATCAACAATGGAAAATAGGAGGAACTGGTACGTTCATCAAAGAGGATGAAAGTATGTTCATGGAGCACAAAAACAATATGGGACGGATTCTACAGCAACTAGTAGATCTTTGGTGAAGTTTTCCATGAAACAAATTAATGTTTCCTTATGAAAGGGCCAAATTGATCAATGAGCATTATACTTGTATTAGAAACAATAATGGAAAACATCAGAAAAGGAAACATAATATATAACGATTTGTGGAAATAATTTGGCACTGAAAAACTGGAAGAGGAAAGTTTTGAACATTTCAAATAGAACCACAAATACAATTTTATCGATCCAGAAATGGAAACGCACATGCCAAAAAAAAAAGAAAAAGAAAAAAAAAAGAAAGAAAAAAGACTATAGAATAGTGTTAAATGGTGATAAAAGAAACACATAGGAATGGCACGTCATCATCAGGAAAGTTATCTTGAAGAATTAATGTGGAGAAGGTTAATGGAAGACCCATTAGAATTTTTTTTAAATGATATCAAAATATTTAAGCCTCCAAAGTAAAAAATTCTTAGAAACAACATTCTTTTATGTGTATACTGTGTTTTGTTGCTAATAAAGTTTGCTTGGCGAGATTTGTGCTGATTAAATGGAAAAGTAACAAATTAACTATGCTAATTTATACAAATTAAATAATTTTAAATACAAAGAAAAAAAAAGTTAAACAACTTTTACCACGTAAGCAAACACAAATGATGTACTTAAGCCATTCTTCCAATATGGCATGACATACTTATTGCTATGAAAGCTTTTAGTGCCAAATAATTTGATTGGTTTTACAAAACAAAAACTACTTTTAAAAACCTTTATATCTAAAAGAAAATGATAAATAATTTTAAAATTATTTATTGAAGTAATACATCAAATACTTAAAATTGATTAAAATCCAAAAATCTGAATAAAGAAAAAGATCTAAAAATATGATATCATCGGGAGATACATTTTTAAATTAAAATTTTTATTTAAAAAAAATTAATAAAATCAAGAATTACTTACGTAAACTACATTCCCACAAATATACAGTAAAAACTTATAAATGCGAAATACAATTTATACTAAAAGTATATATACACAGAAATATAACACATCGATCAATAACTCCCAAGTCTAACATTGAAAACAACATTTTTTTTGCAAAATTTTTTTTTATTCATCAACATAACACCTTTTGTTAATCACCTTTTAAGGTGATACAATCGTTCCAACGCTTTTCCAAATCTTTTTTTTTTTTTTTTCTTTTTTCGCAAGAAATCTTTTTTGTTGCGAGTAAATAGCGATAAACTGCTTTCTGAATCATCGACTCGTTGCTGTTTTTGTTCCATCGAAAGCAATCGCGGCACCCACTTGGAAAAAACCTTTTTCACTTCACTTCAAAAAACCTTTTTCAGTAAATACACTTCCATATGATATCTGTGTCATCCCAGCAATCTCACGGAGCTTCACTTTACGATCTTTCATTATAATTTTTGTCACTTCACTCGCATTTTCCGGTGTAACGGCTTCCACAGGTCTACCCGAGCGTTCTGCGTCATTTGTGTCGGTACGACCACGTTTAAACTCGGCAAACCACCGACAAATCGTTGCTTTTGATGGACAAGAGTCCGGGTAACATTTTTCAATCCATTGTTTCGCTTGCACGGTGTTTTTACCCATTAAGAAACAATGTTTTATCAGAACACGAAACTCGGTTTTTTCCATTTTTTAAACAAACTACAAAACGACTTTACTCCAACCTCGATAACTCAGCTGTTTCTGGTCCGATCGACTTAAAATTTTGACACGTTTCAAGCAAAGGTTAGTACTCTAGAAAGACCTGGTTACTGGTTTACTACGAGCGCCATCTCTGGGTTAGTCTCGGGAGTTATTGATTGATGTGTTATACATTATTTTTAATTCATCTTTATCATTTTTAAATGTTTATTCATAAAATAATTAGGATAATTTCCGTTTACACAACCTTTAAAAAACTGAAAAATTTATTATTTTTAGTAGAGAGCAATTTTATTTTATTTCTTATAATGTAATTAAATAAATATTTCTCAAAATAAAAGTATTTTAACAGCTACTCCACAAATGTACCTAATAAACATAAAATTTAAAGCTGCCTCTCTTAACATACATATTACTATATATTTTATTACCTATAATTTTCACATTTCTAATATTTTCTAATAATTTTATGTCTAAATATTCTATTTCATATTGACTTTTATTTGAATTAAATATGTAGGATAAAAAGATAATTTAGTCTTCAGAAAGCTTTTTACAATTCAATACAAGCAGATAATTTATATATGAATAAATAATAAAATTATCTTTATCAATATAATTATGTTCATAAAAATGTAAAAAAATATTCACCAAACTATTACTAGCAGGTTCTTCTAATGGAATAACCATATTTAGTTTAAAAAAATTGTAGTTATATTTAATACAGTTCTTTCTAAGTATAATATCAACAAAAGATGCGAATTTATCATAAGAAATAAATCATTAATATCATAAATTTTATAAATAATTAATAGTACTTTTATTAGATTATCTATGTCAATTGAATTTAAAAAGTCTTAAGAATCATAACTTATGTATAACAATACCTATTAATATCTAAACTATCTTTAATGATAGCAGTTTTATTGAATTTACTTTGTAAGAATTCTTTGTAATAATTTTACTGCTTTTGTAATCTTAGTATTTATTATATATCCTTTAGTGACAGTTCTATATTTAAAAGGTTCTTTAAGAAATTTTGGAGCAAAAAAGATCTGAGGTAATTAAATTTTATTTATTTGTGATCCTATTTTTTTTATAGGTAGCAGTAATTTAATTAAATATATATAAAAACAATTATTTAAGGTTTGGCATCAACATCTTTGAAATACAAAATTAGAAAATTAAACATTGTCAAATGTTTGAGAGGCTTAATAATTATAAAATACAATTTTTAAGCCTCAATAATAATAATAATAAAAAACTCCATTTAGCAGAATTTTATGAAATTCACAAATTCGATTTGAATTCAGGTTAATTTAATAATGAGATATTAAAAGAAAAAAGTACTGGAAATGTGAGCTTTTTCAGAATTTTAATAACTTATACACTATATTTCAGTTTCTTTCAAGCCATTAAAATATATACTAATATTGTCTTGCAATGAAAATTTTTAAAAGTTATTAAAGGTTTTGTTGATAACTTTACATATATCTTTCTTTCTTGTTTTCAGATATCGAAGCAACCACATGATGGGAGGGAGGAAAAAACAGAATATAAATGAGAACTTTAAAAATCATTAGTTTAATTAGAAAATACCAACAAAATGTAAATTTCACCTATCTCTCCAAACATTAACTTACAAAGAGATTTCTTCTACATCCATTAAAGGTGATGCAGCAGCACATAAAGCATCAGTACAAGGTAGGAGAGCTTTTTCAATCGAAATATCTTTATTTGAATCAGACCATAAAGGAATTGATGTTAAAGGATTAATTATGGGAAATTCCCGACCCTCCACTAAGTAGCTTTCAGGTAAGCTCCTTTCAAATGATTGGCAGGAATTTGAAGCAGTATCTATTCCAAAACTACTTTGAACATTAGAAGTACCAGCAGATTTCAAGATAGCTCCACTACTAATTCGACGTGTAGCAGTTGGAGATTGAGCAGCTTCACCTAAATTTGATATTGAAGGGGGAGAATAAAATGAGACACAAAACATAATAATAAAAAATAATCAATAATTAATAAATCAATACAAATTACACATTCAATTCTGCCACGAAATAATTTAATTCCATTACTTATTCAGTAGCAACTTATTGATAATTATAAATAGGTTAAAATGTTTTTAAAGTATTTTTAACAATATTTCATTAAATTTGATGATTATCAAAAATTATCATTAAAATTGTTAGTAAATCTTCAACATAAAATAATTCGAGATAAAAACCAACGTTTTTAAATGGTGGCAAAGTGTATTAAAAAAATATTGGAATATTAGTTAAAGCTTTTCACAAATGTCTAAATATTGCATTGTTAGGCGAGAAAGAACAATTCCCAAAGTTTAAGAGCTCTAGCTTGATGGGAAGTTGGTTAAATTAATGATAGAAAATTTGATGACACACTGATACACACACAGACAGACACACACCAAGTGAAATACATAAAAACATTAAAACTAACTAAAATGAATTCAACCGGTAAATTAAATAATTGGAATGTAGTTCAGTACAACCACTCTTGGTGACAGGAATAATTTGGCAGTATTTTGCCAAATGTGGCTACCCTGGTCCGCTCAGCGGACTTAAGTGTTCAGCCAAAAAAATTGCCAAGTTGGGCAATTTTTGAAATCACTCCAATTGGTTAGGCTAAACTGCATTATTAAAAAAAAAAAATTAGTTAAAACTTGTCTCAAATGTCTAAATATTGCATAATTAGGCAAGTAAGAACGATTTCCAAAGATTCAGAGCTCTAGCTGGATGGGAAGTTGGTTAAATTAACGATCGAAAATTTGATGACACACACCAAGTGAAATACATAAAAACGTTGTAAAATTAATGCCAACCATCATTTTTGCTAAACATTTGGCATAGATACAAAACACATCTTGATACACACACACAAATTCAGCTTCCTTTTTCCACTTCAAACTATATAAAAAAAACTTCGGAAATTTTCATCTAAACTAATAATTTATCATTGCTTGCTCTGTAGCTATGTACCAATAATATAAAGCAGAGGGCTTCAAAAAATTTTTTTTTTCAATCCTAAAGCATACTTTGTTAAAAAAAACATTTATCAACAAAGCAGAAGTAAGAAATTCTTGAAACAAACAAAATTAAAGACATTGAGACACATAATTAACCATAATACATTAAAAAAATAATTATTAACAACTAAAAGTATTACAAACATTTCCACCAGAAATGTAGCAGATTTCAAACATTAAGTCAGGATTTTCCGAACAGGCATATTCATACTTTGAAAAAAAATGCAACTTTTTGTAAGAATAAAAATTATGGTATCAAAATATGACTACCATAATTAAAAGTGGAGTAAAAAAATTCTAAAAAAATAAATATTTGAAGTAAAATTTATCATCTTATGTTATTAGAATTTCTTAATCACAAATTCAGCAATGTGATATACTTTTAAAGAGAAATTTTAAACTATACACACTGGGTTTGGTCCCGGTCATACAAGCTGTTGAAGAATCATCAGTACCAGAGTGAGTAGGAAAATGTGATATGTCAGTAGTATGTGATAATTCAAGAGAAAGTCTAATTGTAGGCTTTTCTTTATTAGGTGATGAAAAAACAGACATTGAAGGAGATGCAGTTGGATGAGGGGATGGACATGGAGAACTATCTGCACTAGCTCCACCTTGAATGGTAGGTAAAGTAACTTGCAAAGTGTCTTTTAATGATGCACCAATACTCTGACCCATTGAAGAGCCCCATGGATTCCATAAGGATTCAGGTCGAGCCAGTCTTTCTTCATCAGAGCCTCCTGACAATGCTGAATCAGATTTATTTTCTGAATTATTTGTTTTTTCCATAGGAAAAGAAGGTTCAGGTGACTTTTTAATGTCTCTCTCTCTAGTTTCAGCATTTTGCTCATCCACAACTAAAACAGGCAATAAATTACAATAATCAGGAAAACTGAAATTACGTAACAAAATTTATTTTATAGATACCGAGACACAAACTTATGCAACGCACACTTCAACACAAAAAAAATTTGTTATTCTTTTAATTGAGGATGCATATTCAATACATATAAATATGTATATATTACATTTTGACATTTTGAATTAAAAGACACAAATTAATGGAATTTAAAAATATCCAACAAGATTTGTGAACTAAATACTAATTGGCCTATATTATGTTACATAAAATTTATAGCAAGAAAACTTTAGCAGTTATTTTATATATATCTTAATACAGTTTTGTTATTTCTAAGATACATTTTAAGCTTTTAGTGATGATGAAAAAAATAAATTCACATATCAGATCCGCAATGAAAAAACGTATTCAAACGAGGCGTATAGGACACAGCAAACTATAGGTATAGATGAGTAATAAAATTTTATTTCATTAATTTTACACCTGAGCTAAGAATTTTAGTTCTCAAACACTTTTGCAGTCACTAAAAAAATAACCGAGAAATAAATTTATGTGAATGATTACCTATTATGTGAATGATTTGAAGACAACATGTATAGAAAAAGTTCCTGCTGATAATTACCAAATAGTTAATACATTTTGAAATGAATTCAGAAACTTTTGTAAGGAATAAATCTTTAGAGAAGTAATTTTTTTCCTTGATAAATATCTTTTTGAAATTAAATAATTCAAAACTTACATCACAAAGAATATAATAAAAAAACATATATCTAAGTATGCATATAATTAAAAAAAAAAAAAAACCATAGAAACAATAAGAAAATTTACATTAAAAAAATCAAAATTTACAAGCAACAAAACTATTTTACACTTAGATTTTCGACATTTTATTTTTTCTGTACATTTTATTCAGTAGATTTTCCTGTTCATAATTTCCTTTTCGTTATTAATTGAAATAAGTTAAACATATTTACATGAAATGCATTACAGAGCATATTGCTCAACCTGTATATAATAAAAAAAAAATTTTCAATAAATATATATATATATACACACACACACACGCAATTAAAATAATATACTACAATATTAACTTGTACCATTAATTCATTAAACATAGATTAACTATAAAAATACCTGTTTCTATACAATCAAATATTTGCCATACTGCTTTTTTCAAACTATTAGTTCGGGACATTAAGGCTTCTCTCTCAACAAACGGAATCTGAAATAGAAATAAATACAATTTTCTTCTGAACAATCAAAATAATAATAGTTAATTATTTTTCACCCAAAAGTTATACTTATTAACAAGTGATAATCTAAAGTTTAAAAAGATGAAAACTTTAAACTTCATAATCTATTTTAATGCAGCACAATCAAACAAAAGTATCAAACTGCTAATTTAATTGTGGTAATATATGAAATTATATTTTTAGAATAAATGTCCTGAATATACTGTAAATTATTATACACTATTTATTTACATGATTGGAGCTCGGAAAATCAAAATTTATTAACCTTTTTGGATTGATTCTGAGGCACTTCAACTTGCACAGCATCAATTTCTGGAGATTCAGCTATTCTTTCTTCACTCTGCTCATGGAGCAATTTGGAAGCAAGCTCATCAGCAGTCATAGAAAGAAGCATTTTCCCTAACTTCTCCATGATCAGTTGAAACTAAAATTAGAACAAAAGCATATAAAAAAAAGGATACCTTACACAAAACACTGTACTCATTCAAAAAGCCTAAAGGTAAAGCTTGCCTAAATATATTTATAGCTTGTGATCATTTAAAAGTGGGGGGAAACCCTTCTGTTTCATATGAATTAATATTTTTGAATTTGATTTACAAATTAAATTTTTCACAGTCATTAAATTTTTTTTTATTTTAAATTAAATATTTCAAAAAAAATCATTGCATTTAAAGTATCTAAAATATCTTTGACATTTGATAAAATTACCAATTTAACATCCTTTTCTTTTGAAATTAGGTAAAGAAAGATTTCAGAGTCAATATTTAAAATTCAAAGGTTCTTTAACACCCATATGCATAAAAATATACCTAAAAATTGAAGGAATGGTTATACTAAACAAAGTGATGAATCATACCACATTAAAAAAAAATGTCAATTAAAAATCAGCCATATCAATAAAATTTAAGAATATAGTTTAAAAGAAACTAACAATTAAATAAAAGCTACTCAGATAAATATTTTGACAAAATGTGAGTATGAGTGAGTGAATGTAAAGGTTATTGGCCCAAGAGCCGGTTGTGGCTATGCTGCACCAAACAAGATTTAACAGTGGTCTGGCCGAGAAAAAATCAAAGAAAAGACACAAACTGGTATACAAGAAGAGTCGAAAATAGAGAAGGATCGCTAGGGTATCCTGGGGTTGAGTCACAAGTGTTTACCAAAGACAGTAAACCCTATGGGAAAGAAAAAGATCACTAGGGTGCCTCAGGGTCATGGTGCCCACACTTATCTTTAGAGGACAAGTCCATGAGATCCCCTGATATAATTCCCAGGGGCAGGATGCCTGGCTGAACCCCCAGATACTGGGTATCCATTTTAGTCATCTCTTACGACATGCATGAGCTACAGTGGGACTATTCTGTCATACCCAGTCACCACATGGGTCATATTTTGAAAGAAACCATTTTAAACATTAGTCAAAATTTAAAATAAAGAGAAGAAATGATTACTATTACGAAAAATAGTTTAATAGTTAAATCATTATTTTATGAGTTACTGATTGATTGGTTTGATATATCAGTTTTATGGGATATGCAGCAACAAAGACTATTTTCCCATGATTGATTTTATTAATGTTGCACTAGAAGAAACATGAGAGCTATTGGCGATGGACCTCATACTTTTGAACCTCGGTAAAGTGACAAGGAAGACACCCAAATTAGCACCTCACTCTCCTAACTTTCACACCATGTAATTGGGAGGACTTTGAGCATCAACAGATTTAATAAGCATCAGCCCTAGTTATACAGCAGGTCTTTAGTTTCATCAAGACTCGAACCCATGACTTGACAAAAATCCATGCCCGGGAGTCTGCAACTATGACCACTAGGAAATTATTATCCCATGAATCCCTGAACTAAATGAAAAGTAGTGTCCACAGTATTAACTTTTAATTTTTATCAAGAATTGCAAGGTAATTAGACATTTTACAACTTACCTAACTGATGACTGAAAATATATGAACATTTCATTCACACTCCTTTGGAAAGGAGGACGATGAAGCTGCCTAAAAAATCAATTCGATCATATCCATACCCCCCTTCCTTTTTTTTAAAATCATGAGACAAATTATTAAAATTATGAAGTCAATGGATGCTAAATTTGATCATAGTTAGAGCTCCTACTACACAGTTGGTATCCAATATATCAAAAAGCACAGCTGCAAGCACCTAACTTTTTGTCATCATCCTATTTGCCACCCAAATCGGAACATTTTTAAAATTCAAAAAGCATGATAATAAATGGGAAATAAATTCAAACTGCAATATGAAATTATATATTACAATAAATACTCTTTTTACCTTTATCTGTTCCTTTTTGAGAAAATTTTAATATACTGAATAATAATATGATTTATAATGAAATATAAGCTAAGTACAGAAAATATCCTCTATATATTAAACATAAAAAAACTACAATTAAAAAAAATAGATAAAAATAATGAAGGGGAGGGAATTTTTAAAACTATTAATTTACATTATTCCAAAAATTATCAAGTATATTTTAAGACATTTGTGATAATTTTTTTTTTCTTTTTTTAAAGACAATGAAATTCCCTGTCCTGACATGAAAAGAGATGTGAACTAATGGAAATTCTGGACTACAAACATTTTTTTGGTTCTGCATCAGACAAAATAATAAATTCTTGAAAATATTGATAAATAGCAACTTAGATTTTGAGATATTGTTGAAAGGGTAAAAAAAAAAAGTATTAAAAATGCATTTTGATAAATAAAAGTTAGAAATTTTTTTTTAAATTTTTATATAATCAAATTTTTTAAAATCATTTTTAAATGTTATATATGATTAGTAAAATCGATACTTATTCATTTATGCATGTTAATGAAATAGATGAGTTTCAATTAAAATGAAATATCTGCAACAATTGCACTCAAAAGGCAACCTTAAATAAACCTTAAATTTTTTATAAAGAAAATTATAAAAAATTATATTTGATTGTTACATTTTTTTAGTTTTATTTCTTCTTATACAAATTTTTAAAGTATGCAATAATGGAAAATTATTTAATTTCCTTCACAATGCAATTTATCAAAAAATCTCTTGGATTAGGAAAAAAATAACTAACAATTAAGAAATTATTTAAGAAATTTTTATTATTTTACAAAAAATAATTGTACTATTCAATGTTCAGGAAATATTCTTCAATGCAAAATATTCTTTTAAAATATGAATAACTGGCACTAACATAGTTTATTTGTTAAGACACAAAGTTTCAAAATGACCAGATAGCATAAAAAACTAATGCAAAATATATGAACAAGATTAAACAGTAATATAACTTAGAAAGAAATGAATCATTTTTAAAACATAAGAATAGCCACAAATCCAATATTCATTTTCTTGAATTTGATATATATGTTTGGATCATCCTACATACAAGTATATTGTTTTCAAATTGACAACTGAATCACATCTATGCTGAATAAGAATATGGACGCAGTTTTATACCTGTTTCACATCCAGAGAAAAAAAACTTAATAGATGCAACTTATTTGTCTTCTATTCCAAGAGTGGAAAATGGTGGTTATTAAGCATACGAGTGAACATTGGATGTAAATAAAAATAAACAACTGATAAAGTGTGCATCCATTCAAATGTATGCTATAAAAATGTAAGTAACAAAACAGGAACCTAAAGAAAGAAGGTAAAAAAGAACTTAAAAATGAACTTTAAATGAAAAAGAACTTTATAAAATTCTTTAAAAAAATCATCATAAAGATCATTGCATTGTCAAATGTGGCAAAAGTTAGAGAGAATGTCAACAATCCTGCTTGACACATAATCAAATCAATTCAATTAACTATTTACTTGAAAATGAGATATTTTTACATATTTACAATAAAGGACTATGCCACTTATTAAAATCTTTCAATTCCACAATTAAAAACAGAAGTTGCAGAAAATGTTTTCTCCACTTGCATTTTTGAAAAATTATAGAACATTTATATCAATAATTAGGTTTTTAAAAGAGCAATCTAAAATCGCAAATGAACAACATATAACAGTGAAAGAAATCAAACAAAATACTACTCAGAAATTTAACAAAAGTTCACGAGATACAAAACAAATTACTAGAACCTTTAATTATAACACATAAAATTTAAAAATAAAATGCCTTCAGTATATAAATATTATAAGTCCCTCTTCAGCCACCCAGGCTTGTACACAAGTCACACAGACCCTTTTTTTCTGAAACCCTTCATGTTGCTAAGATTTTTTTAAGGTAGAGTTAAGTTAAATGAAATCTGAAATACTTAGTTTTAAAAATCTACAAAAGACTGGTTGTGTTACTGATAAGCTGTAATTGCTATAGTGCTCACTATTCAACATGCAACAACTTTCTTATTGATTCATCATTTTATCATGCTTAGCTTAGGAAGAATTACCCTCCCTCCAAACCTTTAAACCTAAGGCTTCCCTTTACTAACCATTTTGATTTCTTGAAAGCAATGTTAATCCTATGGAACTTATATTTTCCTCCTCAAATCTAGACTATTACAGTAATTTCAATGTAATAAAACAAAAAATAATGAATGTTTCAACAAAAAAAAAATTTCTTTTCCAATTCTTAAAATTTTTTTTAAGCATTTTCAAAAACCAAGGAGAAAGTGTAATTCCATAGAAACCTTCCTTATCCCCCCCCCCACTTTATTGTATTGAAACTATAACAGTCTAGATTTGAGGAGGGAAGAAAAAATTTCATATGATTAATATAACATTAACAAATTCAAAATTGTAGACAGTAGCCTTAAGTCTGAATTAAACCTTTAAAATATCTTTAAATGAAGTCATTTGAATGGTATCACATCCAATAATCGTGAATATTAGCGGCTGTCACACCTATTATTCAGTCTTGAAGTAGCCGAATATTACTTATCCTATGGAATATTTCTCCCTATTGATGGATCTAAGACCTGCTGATGTACCATTCCGGAAGACAGCCATGATGCTCCCAGAGCGCCGCCTATCACTTCGAGAGAGATTTGGAGTGGTGAGATGAGATGTAGACGGAGAAGGAGCGAGATGCTGAATAAGACGGTTCAGGAAATGGTGCTAGATGTTATATTGTACTGGATGTTAAATCTATGATTATGCGAGTTTAATCAATATGTTTTGTGTTTTAATGTTTTGTCCTACATCAGCAAATAATCTGTGTGTGTGTGTAATAAGTAGTTGTTACTTTGAATCTTTACACACTCCACAAGTGGGGGCTTGGCCCAACCTAAACGAATCAAAAGTGGACACGTAGCAGATGTACAACATATCATCAACACTACTATCTCACAAAATACAAAATATACACCTTTTAAACTGATGGTTGGCACTAAGATGAAGAATAAAGAGGATTCTAAAATACAAGACCTATTGGAAGAAGAACACTTAAACTTCATGATGGAAGATAAACAAAAAATGTGCAATGATGCGAAAAATAACATATTAAAAGATCTAACAGGAAAATAAAAAGCAATTTAATAAAAAGCGTAAAACCACGCATATCTATGCCATCAATGACTTAGTCGCGATCCAACGAACTCAGTTTACTCCAGGAATGAAACTGAAACCTAAGTTTCTTGGATCCTATAAAGTCATATCGACCAAGCCGCACGATCGCTATGAAGTTGAACAAGTCTGCATTCACGAAGGGCCGCTCAAGACTGCAACTGCAGCCGATCACATGAAACTGTGGTCCACCTAAGACATTTTTTTTCCCTTAATTTTTTTTGTGTTTGTGTACTTGTTTCATTTTTTCTCTCTTGTATTTTTCCTCTTTTAATAGCAGTTATCCCGATGTATCTGTTTGTGATGTCGATCATGCGCATTGTGAGGGCACAATGAAGGTCAGAATGATCAAGACTGTGGGATCTAAGACCTGCTGATCTACCATCCCGGAAGACAGCCATGAAGCTCCCAGAGCACCGCTAGCACTTCGAGAGAGATTCAGAGTGATGAGATGAGACGTAGAAGGAGTGAGACGCTGAACAAGATAGTTCAGGAAATGGTACTGGATGTTATATTGTACCGGGCGTTAAATCTATGATTATGTGAGTTTCATCAATTTGTTTTGAGTTTTAATGTTCAGTCCTATGTCAGTAAATAAACTGTGTGTGTAATAAGTAGTTGTTACTTTGAATCTTTACACACACCACACTATTGATGTAGTACATTTAATCCTATTTTACTAGAACCAACACTAATAAAATGTGTGATGTTGAAAAATGAGAGTGCCTATTAATAATAATCTATTTGTTTAGATGAATTAGGAAAACTACTGAAAGAAAAGCCATCTTGATCTAAAACTCACAGTCCAGAATATTTAACCATTTTTCAACTTCTCTAGATTAATTTCAGATTTCATGTAACATACAAAACCACAAATTTACCTTTTTATAGCAGATATCTTCATCAACACTCCCAGATTTCTCTTTCATTTTTGCTGTCACCCGTGCAAGGAGCTTGTTCCCATTTTTTAACAAAAAACTGAAAAAAATAATAATTTAACATAATCAATAATATTAACTAAGCATTCTATGCAATCAAGGTTGAAAGTAAATATGATTAAGGGTACAATATGTACATATGACTTGGAAAATTAGAAAAGTCTGGAATTTTTTTTAATAACATTAATTAATGACAATTGAATTATCATACATATAACACATGGATCAATAAGTCCCGAGACTGTGCAGTCGTTTTTTTGCGATTTCCTCCTTCAAATGCACCAGCAAGTCAATATAATAATCACTGTTGATCGATTTACCTTTTTCGAGGTAGTCAATGAAAATCACACCATGCGTATCCCAAAAAACTGACGCCATGACTTTGCCAGCTGACTGCTGCGTTTTCGGACGCTTCGGACGGCTTTCGCCAGCTGTGCGCCACT
>BMAW01066305.1:155444-305205 GCA_019974015.1 Nephila pilipes
TGGTTACTGGTTTACTACGAGCGCCATCTCTGGGTTAGTCTCGGGAGTTATTGATTGATGTGTTAGGCTATGCTTCACACGTAATTCCAAAACATTACAATTTGAGATAACCGCTATATGATAACAGTCCTGGTGCAAAATCCACATGTTGCTCCACAGATCTGGTCTTTTCTTTCTCCCCCTTTCTTTAAGCATTCTCTGGACTTCAATGTAGTACTGCTGGTTTACCATTTGTCCTTGAGGTATCCATTCAATCATAATGATACCATTAATATCGAGAAAAAAACTACAATGAGCATGACCTTCAGTTTGGACTTGGCTCATTCAAGCTTTTTTTGGCCCTTGGCGATGTGGGGGTCTTCCAGTGCATGGATTGTCATTTACTTTCAGGGTCATACTGAAAAATCCCCATTTCCTCATGTGATAACATTTTCAATCAGTTCAAGATTTTCAATGAAGCATTCCATAATTTTAGAGAAAATGTTTTTCCTGTTCATTTTTACTTGCATGTAAACTTTCATCATATGCCAATGCTCGTTCAAATTTTTTCTTATTGTCTCTCTGTCACCCTTCGTAAAATCTGACATAATCTGAATACTCGAACTTCGGTCTTTATGCAGGATTTCATTAAATTTTTTAATGTTTTCATCAGTTCTTGATGTCACAAATCAACCAGAACGTTCATCATCTTCAACAACCACCCAACCTTCCGAACATAGTCTATGCCTTTAAAAAAATTGACTATGTGACAATCAAACCAAAATGAACTCAATCAAAATCTCCACACAAACACCTTCGTTAACCATTTAAAACATCCCATTGGAGTGTTTTTAAATTTAACAAGGAATTTCAAATTTATGCTCGGCTCAATTTTTAAGCTTATCCTGATCTCGGCACTTTCATACAATGTCATACTCAAACAAGAATGAAAAACAAACAAAGCAAAATAGAGGGAAGGAATGCCACTTGCACTGGAAGCATCAAAGTCAACTACATTCAATTCTCACTCCTCTAAACCAAGCCTAACAGTTAGGGCATGCGTTATTTGTCACTACTCATAATCAAATTTATCTAAGTAAAACATTCATTAAAGCCATTCCAAGCATATCAACTGGCAAGTTTAAAACTTTCACATCAATAGAGTTCCATAGTACAAATTGCATACAGTCATGCATCTTTCTAATGCTCTACCACATGTTGTCATATCTCCTATCTTATGATTTTCAGTCAGAAAAATCAAAATGAATACAGATACAAATACACAATAATAAAGAACTTTAAACATATATTTACAATCACAGTACAAACTAATCTTGTTATTCATCTGACATCAACTAAGTAGATGAATACATCAATCAAAATAATGAATAGGTTTAACAATATTTCCTCCACTTTTAATCAAAGTTATCAAGATTATTACACACTGTGGGACAGACTATTCTACAATTAGTCCAACCGCTTGATAAGTTCTATCTATAAAGTTCAAGAGTGTAAACAGTCTCACAGATCATGTAAATTCAACCATAGTAGTTTTTATTTTGACAATATGCACTTCATTGTCCATTCCAGGATATAATTCTTTCATGCAGCCCATTGTCAAGCCTATTTTTTTGTTGTCACCATAGATGAATACAAAGTCATTCAGTTTAATTGCTCCTGTAGATCATTTAGGTAGCTTCCATCCTAAAAGCGCTAAATATTCAACTCTTAATCTTCTTCGAAAATGCTCAATCAAATACAAAAGAAATCAGTATTTTTTCATCAAATTAACTGTATCAAGATGATCTAAATCAGGTGTTCCTGTAGCATTACATAATGAAGAAACATTAGAGGAGTGAGTACTGTAAGTTCACTTGGACCTTCAGGTAAGTATGTAAGGAATCCTGCATTGATCACTGCTTCTATATCACAAATAACTGTTAATATTTCTTCATAAGACACTTAAGAGTTTTCCCATGACATTTCTAAGCAGTTTTTCACCATCTTTATCAACTTCTCCCACCAACTGCCAAACCACAAAGAAGTTGGGGGATTGAATCTCCACTAAATTCATGTTGTAGATTAATGGTGTATAAAATAAAAGAAGCTGGAAAAAACTCAACTCATGCATTAGAAGAAGCAATGGAATTTGAGAGAATTTGAACTAAAATTTTTAAGCATTTCCAAGATTGGGATAAAATTCATGAAAATCATTTCTAATATCTCCAATGCAACTCTAAATAATTGTTTTAATAAAAGTAATTTGGCTAAAGTTTGTTTATATAATTTTACCAGTGAAAGAACTCCATGATCCAGTGTTTAAGTAATTTCCAAAATTTTTGTTTGCCTTACTGAATGCTGATGGAACAATAACTAATGGAGTCTGTGACAAGACCTGTATAAAGTGATATGTAGATAATAAATGAGAAAGAGGCAAGTGAATGAATATTTTAATGAACTTTGAATTGGTTTGAGCAAAAAAAAAAAAAAAAAAGAGAGAGAGAGAGAGAGAGAATTTTAAGAGAAAAAGATCTGTAAATTGAACTTCATTTTTACATCTGCATGATTTTAATAATGAGGTTTCAAAAGCTGGTGACAATGTAACGAAAATTTTCTGATTTATTAGGCGGTTTTGAACTCTGCTTAACTAAAATATGGTGAACTCAAGTGTGTTAAATGAAGAAATTCTAAATTTGATGTTGCTTGAAGCTGAAGAAAAACCAGCAGATTTGAATGTCAAAGTTAATGAAGCAGGTAAGTATAACAGAAAACTTAAATGTATTAATTTGATGTTTAAAACAAAGTGTAATATTAATGAGATTGATGATGCTCGTTCTATGCAGCGAGTGAATGAAAGAGAAGATTATTGGCGCAAAAGCCAGGTGTGGCTATATTGTGCCAAACAAGATGTAACTGTGGCCTAGATGTACTAGAAAAATTGGAAAAAAAAGCAAAAATTGGTGAACAAGAAGGAGGGTCGAAAATAGAGAAGGATTGCTAGGTTATCCCAGGGGTGTGTCACCCGTGTTTACCAAAGATAGTAAATCCCATGAGAAAGAAAAAATCACTAGGGTGCCTTGGGATCATGATGCCTATACTTACCTAAAGAAGACAAGTCCCTGAGATCCCTATATAATCGCCAGGGGCAGGATGCTCGGCTATACCCCCAGATGATAGATACCTATTTGAGTCACCTCTTACAACATGCATGAGCTACAGTGGAACTATTCTATCATACCAGGTCACCACACAAGTGCTAGTTCTATGCAGAACGTGTTGAAAAGAAATTTAAGTTACTTTTATTGGAATGAAAGAAATTGAGAGGATAAATTCAATATTGGTTAACATTTTGATGTCCATTTAATAAAATTGGCATCAAACCAGATATTGACTATGTTAATAAGCTTCAATATTTAACACCAGCTATGCTACCTTTCCCTACAGCATGGCAATTAATTGAAAACTTTCCATTGTTTAATGAAAACTATTGTAAGGTAGTCAACTCTTTAAAGGTGACATTTCAGAAGAGAGGAGTGAAACTTGCAACTTTACTACAATCGGAATGTGACACAAATGAAAGCTTTACAAAGTTTGGGAGTAACAACTGCAAAATATGCTGCAATGCTATTCCCTCTTGTTGAATAATGTTTGTCAGAGGAAGTTCTTGAACCAATCTAGGATTTAAAAAAAAATTGTATTCCACAAAATTGCAATTCTAAGACCTACTCACTAAGATCATTCGATTTGTTGTGGAAATCAGAATTTTAATAATACTGTTATTAGTGCTTGTGCAGTAAAAAGAATCATGAAAGCACAAATTGTAAACATGTTTTAAATTTAGATTTACCTGTAAGAACAACACATTATCAAAAACGAAATGCTATTATTGAAGTTCGAAGGTTAGACAATAAATGAATAAATATAGAAGTAAAACTAATTGTTCTCAATGCCAAAGAAAAAGTTAATAGTGTCGTTCATCCTCAGACAAAAGATTTGGAGTTGCCCCGAGTCCCCTTAAATGGTTAATAAAACAGAAAAATCAATGGAAGAATTTAATTCTTCAGCAATTCCAACATTTTCAGGTAACATTCTTCAAACTTTGGTAGTATTTCTTCATGGCGAGAATGATGCTTTTGCTGTAAAAGCCTTAATTGGCACAACCAGCCAGAAATCCTACATAAGCAAATATCTGTTACCAAGATTAATTACCAACCCATTGGAATGATCCATCTTTTCTTTAATGGTGTATCACCAAAAACATCTTTTGTATCAGGTTTATAAATATCTTCCAAAGGGATTATCACTGCACTTTTGAGGCCTTTGATCAAGGAAAAATGTAATAATATCCCAAGGATGTATGTTGACTCCTGGACAAAGGAGATTAAAGGAAAGGGATATATTTTGGATGTCAAGAAGCATGTTTCCTGAATTTTACATTCTTAGTGCATTTCTTAGGCGCTGATATTGCCGCCAAATTTTTCTCAGGAAAACTGATTGGATGGAATGTAACAAGTAAAGAGAATAATGAAGTTTAAAAATGACAGTTATATGACTGCCTTATCCTTGCATGTGAACAATTTAAGTATTAATGATTTTTGGAGTCAGGACATTATTGAAATATTGGCCCTAGTTGATAAACAGAATTAAGAAGAGGAAAACAAAACTAAAGAATTATTTTTTAAAATTCTGCTAAGCAAGACAAAGATGGAAGATATATTAGTTCATTGTTTTGGTTAGAATATCATTCTACAATGCCTTTGAACAAAAGGCTACCTGAAAAAAGAATGAAAATTCAGGGGAAAATTCCTGTAGGAAATTCTTTTGTTTCCTACAGGATTATGAAAATATATTTGAGGACTCAAAGGAAAAAAGATGCAATTGAAGAAATTAATATTGAAAACCTACACAATTTTGAATTGCTTCTATGTTCCTCATCAGCCTGTCAAAAAATAATACTACTACAAAGTTCAGACTAATCTTAGATCGTTCTACAAAAACCGAAAAAAGTTCAATTTTCATTGATTGCTTAATAAAAGATTCAAACCTTGTAGAACTTATAGCATTCAATTTAAATTGAATTTGCATGAGGAAGTATGTTGTAATTGCTGATATATGCAAGCCTTTCTGCAAATTAGTCAGAATGACAATGTCAAAAACTCTAGAAATAGGTGGGAATAACAATAACAAAACCTATTTGTGATTTTTTAATGGCAAGAAGGAAATCTAAATCATCAGAATGTAGACACACAGTCATGTAGTACTTGGTATTAAATCGGAATCTATTTCTTTTGGTTGTGACGTTATGTTATCATTTAGATAAGAGTTCCAGACTTCTATAAGTTGATTGCTCACCTACTGAAGAAATCTATGTATGTGGATAATTGAGTGACTAGTGTTGCAAATTAGACTGATTTGATGAAGATTCTAAAGGAATCTAAAGAAATATTGGCTCTTGGAAAGTTTGATTTATGTAGCTGACCACAGAACTCTTTTAATTCTGTCCTGAACAGCATCCTGAAAATTAGAGAAACTCACTTTGAGTGGTGCTGCAAGCACACTTTTTTTGTTTGCTTAGTTTTGTAACTAGTAAGAATTTGAAACATGGATATTAGAACAATACTTTTTGGTATGTGTGCATGGCAAATGATATTGGATTCTAGCACCATTCATTCTTAAGTTCTTCAAATTCCATACAAACCTTTTAAGTTTCTTTCTCGTTTCATTCTTTGCCCACAAGAACTGAGGTATTAGAATTTTTTATTATACAAGCGTTTTGGAAAGACTACCTATTATTTATTTCCTTTTTCATAACTAATAGACCCAATCTGAGACATTTGTATTTTGTGACTTAAGATATGGACAAACAATTGCCGCCTCCCATGCAGACCATGATAGAGACAGGAAATGATAAATACTTTAAAACAATGAATGATAAAAGAAATAAAACAAACATAAAAAGAAATAAATAAATAACTGAGATAAATAGTCTCTTGGAGTATAAACAAGGGCCTTCTCATATCGTGAAAGCAAATCTCCTACTATTACACAGCAGAAATTAAAGATAAAATTCCAAGTCATGAGAACATTTTAAATCTGTCCTTATCCAGAAATAGTAAAATAAAATTTTCTACCATAGACCCTGGGTGTGCAAGACAGATCTAATAATTAGAAAACTTATTAAATATCCCAAGTAAGGTTAATATCATATGGGAAGGAGTCACGACCAGATTTCTCCTCTTCAGAACTTCTACTAATGTATTGCTGGAAGAATTAACTGCTGAATTACAAGATACAAATAATATAGGCATAGTAGAGATTCATTGCTTTATCAGATCTGGGACATGTCTGAAAATTTTCTCTGTATTGATTACTATACTGGGAACAATATAACTGAAAATATTAAAATCTGGTTTATTAATCACAAAATTCAACATTTTCATAGATAATCATTTAATTTTTTCATCTAAATGTTTTAGTCTCCTACATCGATTTCTACTTTGTCAACACAACATACAACTTGTGTAAATTGTGGCACATTCCATACTGGTGAATGTACAGCTAATAAAAGTTGCATCAACTGTAAAAATATCATCCAGCTTATTCTTCAAAATATCCTATATATATTAAATGAAACCAAATATATTTGATTTATAAAGGGTGCATCCCTTATAACTACCAGAAACAAAATGAGGATTTAAAGATAATACAGAGGAACTATTCCGTAGTATTAAGAGATCATCTATAAGTCAATAACATGTTGGAACGATTGGATCAAAAATTTGCAAAAAATGTCAAATTCCTTTTAAATATCAGGGAGGAAAAAAAAAAAAAAAAAACAGCATTTTTGATGAAGGTTTTCCAAAATTCTATAGAAACAGTATTCACACATTTAAGCAATATTTTGGAATTTGGGGCTCATAATACATCTACCAGAAAAAAGCAGGTGCTTAAAGTGATAAAAAAGTGCTGATAGTCAAATTCCATCTAAATTCTTTAATAAAACTATATCTAATAACACAGAAAAAGGATGAGAACAGACGAAATAACCATATCTGTATATATGTTCTACACATATTTTCCCTAATTTTCAATGTAGATGAAAAATCCCTCTTCTCTTCTAATTTTGTGATATATCTTTGAGGTAAGTATATAAATTACGAGATGGAAAATTTTCTTTTTTTTTTTTCTCTTCCATTTATGAGCTTTTTACAGTAAAACTGTGGAGGCTTAATATCTAATTCATTTGAGTAAATAGCCCTCCCTTCTTACAAGCAGATTTTTGGCTATATCAGGAAACCTTTTTAAAATACAAAGAAAGGTTCAATTTTCCAATCAAAATTATTTTCAGATTAGACAGACCAGACACACCCAACAGAGGACTGCTAACAGCAATTCCAAAGAATATCTCTGCCCGACAAGTTCTTAAACAAATAGAGCTAACTCAATATTTAGAAATACTTGCCATCAAAATATAAATTTTTCTTTCTATTTAATTAATATTTACTTGACGAGAGGATGAAACATTTCATTAGTAAAGTCTTTTTTGGAATCAGTGTCACATCTGGCCTTCATTTTTAAACTCCATCAACTGATGTGGAGATCCAATAATTGTACTAAACATAGTAATGACTTTGTCAAATGGTTAAATGATTCAAACTATTATCTTCAATACTATTGTTCCCACACATACAAGTACAGTTGGTAAAGCTTCTAAAATAGATCTTGCAATATGTTCAGCAATCTTTTAAGGCTACATTGGAAGCTATGTTTTAGACTGCTCCTTTGAAAGCAATTATTGCCCTATCATTACAGAGTTCTCATTACTCAAGCAGCATAAGCAATTTGTAAAACAAGTAGATTGGCAAGAAGTAATAAAACAAACACAATGTACATTAAATAACCAAGAGGATGACAAGGCACAGTAACTGAAACTTTGTCTAAAATAATTAGAAATAATACTCAAGAAATTTGATTATCAAACAGATCATTTCCACCATGGAGGAGCAAAACTTGTAATAATTTCCTAAAGCTCAAAAAGGTTTTTCTGAATAAAGGTCATTCATGATATTTCCATTCAAATGTGGAATAAATACAAGCAATATTCATATAAGCTCAGATTTCACATAAAAAAGGCAAAGAGATTATATTGGGACACAATATGTAATGATACGTCTAATCCAAGAACATTCTACAACATCCTGAAGAAATTTTCTACTCATAAAAATACAGAATCAAATTTAAATATTTTTCAAGTTAATGATAGATATATTACAGAACCTCAAATGAAGGCCAATATGTTTGCCAAATTTTTTGCATCTAATAATACTTCCCATGAACTACTTCCTTTGGACAACGAAAACAATATTCTTAAACTGTTCTATATCTCAGAATTAATTAGGGCTATACAAGCATCAAAACACACTACTCTAGGTGCAGACCACATTACAGATTCTCTCCTTAAAATTCTGAATAACAGTCAATGTGTCATTGTTCTAGATTATTTTCAACATTTATTTGAAAATTCAATAGTACCTTAATCTTGGATGCATGCAATCATTCTCATTTCGAACCCTGCGAAGATAAAACTTAAATTTCATCTTATAAGCCAGTGGCTATAATTTCTGTTTTCTTTAAAACATATGAAATAATTTTAGCTGGGCATATCTTTTACTTTCTGACAATAGAATGAAAACTTCATTCGCAATATTATGGATTTGCTCTGTTTAAAGACAGTAGAACCACTACATATCTTATACACAAAGCTACAGGGGTTGGACAAAAATATGGAAACACCTTTTAAAAAACGTGTTTCTTTGCTTAATATGGTGTAGGAAACCCGTTGGCATCCAAAACAGCTTGCAGTCTTCTCGGAATGGATAAATACAGATCCTGTATGTGTGCCAAGGGAATATTATACCATTCTTCCTGCAAAACGGTGGCAAGTTCAGATAACGATGTTGGCTGTGGATAACGAGAACGCACTTTCCGTTCCAATGTAGACCACAAAGGTTCGATAATATTCAGGTCTGGTGACTGTGGTGGCCAGGGGAGATGGGACAAATCCTCCTCGTGCTCAGAAAACCAGTCCTGGACAATGTGAGCTGTGTGAACAGGGGCTTTGTCGTCTTGGAAGACACCATCACCATCGGGGAACAAAGTTTGTACCATGGGATGAACTTGATCTGCCAAAATGTTCACATAAGTCTTGGCAGTCATGTGCCCTGACACAGTTATCATGGGGCCAGCAGAGAACCACGATATGGCTGCCCAAACCATAACAGAACCCCCGCCATGTTTCACTCTTGGCACCAAGCAGTCTGTATTATAGGCGGGAGATGGCGTTCTCCAGACGTAAACTCGGCCAGAAGTGGGAAACAATGTGAAAGAAGACTCGTCAGACCATATTACACGCTTCCACTGCCCTATAGTCCAGGCTTTATGACTTAAACACCACCTTTTCCTGTTACGGGCATTAGCATCACTGATGAGTGGCTTCTCAATTGCAGCACGGCCAGAAATTCCCTGTTTATGAAGCTCCCTTCTAATTGTTTTGGTACTCACAGGGTTCTGTAACACAACATTCATTTCAGCAGTAACTTTTGCAGCTGTGGTCTTCTTATTTTTCGTCACAATTGCCCTTAATGATCGTCTGTCACGATCACTCAGCACACACTTTCGTCCGCGCTGTGATTTAGCAGATGATGTTTTTCCGCTTTTCAAATATGCGGAATAAATTTTCGATACAGTACCTCTTGAAACACTAAACACCTCGGCTACCTTGCTTACGGAAGCACCTACCATACGTGCTCCAACAATTTGCCCACGTTCGAAGTCTGTTAACTCTGACATAATGCAATGACAACCTCACATAACAGTACTTCGACAACAACTGAACTGTTTAGCACATTTACGAAGTTGTATAGGTGGCGTTAGTAGTCAAAAACGCCAGCGCCACCTACATATTTCATTAAAATCAATCTTTCTTTTCAAACATGCATTTTACAAGGTGTTTCCATATTTTTGTCCACCCCCTGTATATTAGATGTTAAACATGAAGAAAAATGTATCGAGGGAATTATCTTAGACATTGAGTGCTTATGATTCAGCATATTTGGATGTTTTATTTATAAATGCCTTCAACTGGGTATCTGGAAAAATAGCGCTTCGGATGTACAATTTTCTCTCATACAGATCATTTAAAATCCAATGGAGAGGTTGTCTTTCATCGAGGAAGACAGTTTTGAAAGAGGCCTCTCAGTGCATTGTTCTCTCACATATTGTTTACAATATGGGAGAGATATGTATACCTCTCTCCCATATTGATTAGAATCTACATGTACAATATCTTTGAAACATTAGAAACAGAAGTCGAGTGCCTAATTTATGCTGATGACCTTTTTATTTATTGCTAACACCATTCTCTTGATGTCCTCAAAAATAAAAAAAAAAAAAAAACAATAATACTCTGGAAAGAATCACAAAATGGTGCAAATATTGGAAACTTACTCCAAGTCCTGACAAAAGTACAATAGCAGGACTTTCAAATATATCCTAATATTATGTGGCTGGGTACCCTCTCCCATGGCAATCCTCCATTAAATATTTGGCAGTATATTTTTCTACACACAAGCAAAATATTTTTATGATGAATAAAATAAAAAATAAAGCTTTAAAAAAAATAATGTCCTTAATGTCATGGCATATAAACACTATGCTCCAAGACCTGAAGATCTTATTAAATTAGCCAACAATAGCATATGCAGTACTTTTTACTACACCTGTCGTATTATAAATAAATAGTCTGATAACCAGTTCAAACCTTTCAATATTATTCAAACAAAAGATATTAGAATTGCCTTTTGTGATGGTGAAATTTTATGGCACAAAAGCCAGATATAGCCCTGCTGTGCCAAATAAGGTGTAATATGATTGTCATGGTGAATTCAATGAACGAGTGAGTCATGTGAATGAGTTATTGAATTGTAATGGGACAAAAGCCAGATGAAGCCATGCTGCACAGTCAAACAAAGTAAGTGATTGAGTAAAAAGTTAGCAAAATGTTTAACTGTGATTTAGACAAGTGAAAAAATAGAAAAAGGTAAAATTTTGGTTGACAAGGAGGGTCAAAAGTAGAGCAGGATCGCTAGGGTATCCCAGAGGCGTGTTATTGGTGTTTACAAAATATAATAAACCCCATTGGAAAGAAAAAGATCACTAGAGTGCCTCAAGGTCATGATGCCCATACATACTTAAAGAAGGCAAGTCCCCAAGATCCCCTGATATAATCCCCAGGGGCAGATAGCCCGCCTATATTCCCAGATACTGGGTACCCATTTTAGTCACCTCTTACGACATGCATGAGCAACAGTGGGACTATTCTTTCAACAAGTCACCACATGGGTTGAATTGCCTAAGGACTTCCACAATGGACTCCAAACATCAAAAACTCTCAGAAATGGCTAAACAGGAAATTCTATAAGGAAAAAGAAAAAAAAAAGACGATTTGCTAATAAATTTTTCATACCTCAAATACCAAATGTTAACTTTTCTTCTATGCACCGCAATAGCCTTGAAACGATAAATTTGGATATCCTGGAAGGGTGTGGAAACAACATCATGAATATTTTTCATATTTTGGGCATTAATGAAAAATAAATTATATATTTCCTTGTGAGATTTATACAGAAGAACTTGGATTTCAAAACAAAAAAAAATTATGAACTTGGTTATAAAAGGGCAGTTTGAAGAAATAATGAATCATAGTTTCAAATTTTTTTTTCTTCTAAATAGCTACAGATGCGTCAAAAAATCAATAGCAGGTATCACGAAAAATGCATCTTTTGCCAACACAGTAAATCATATCAATTTGATATTTACAACAGAAGCCCTCATCATATGTCAAGCTCTAGATGACTTAACTGAATCAAACGAAAATCTGTTAATTCTCTCTGATAGCTATACTGTGCTATCAGAATTAAAAAATTACGATGTCAAATTCCCATGATGATGATGATAGTGAAGTTCATTGGGCATCAAGAATTGCATTTGGTATGTTTTCTGTCACATCATATGTATAGATTTTTATGATTGGCTGCCTATTATTAACTGTTGGTTTGAGTGGATCAAATACAGTTTTCTGATTAAATAAGATGTGGATAGTATAAGGCATTACTTCATTATTCCCTTTTCTTGTTAGCTGTACAACTAACAAGTATATCAAAGTAAGATGAATTTTTGACATCAGTATCATGTTGATTGCTTTTTTTGTCTTTTTGTTAATAAGTCTGTGACAATTGATAAGATTAATGATTGAATGTTTATTTAAAACAAAATTTAATTTTAGAGATGGATGCTTGTTTCACTCTGTTTTAAGTTAAGCCGTGGCTTATTTTACCATCTTTGGCTAATATAGGCTAATCAGAAATCTCTGTTTAATCAGATTTTTCTGACTGTCTAGGTTGACCATAAAAACTCTTAGCATGAAGCATGTTGGCCTGCAGGCCAATATTTGCCCACCACTGATATAGATTATTCCAAAAATATGAAATTTATTACCAATTTTCCTTTAATCTAGGATCTACAAAATTCCTTAGTGATAATGTATACAACTGAAAAGCAATAATGTAAATGAGTTAAAAATGAACCATTTTCAAAATAGCCCATTTTTAAAGGCAAAAATTGAATATTTCTATCACTTTTACTGAATTTTACATATATAAATGAGCTACCGAAAATTCCAATGTAAATGGAAAGGCAAATTTCATATGGGTTTATATAGAATAAATAATATAGAATACCTTTTTAAATGCTACACCATATAATTGGAATTATGACTGTTCACATACCACCCAGTCAATCATTGTACACCTTTATAGCATAAACTAAAAACTATTATTTGAAATATCTAATTAAATTAATTTTCTAATTTTTGTTATTAAAAATATAAATGAAATTTCTCTCACATATAGAAATGAGATACCTGTCAAGACTTTTAACTGTAGCTTTTTCATAGTTTTCTAACATTTGAGGAAGCTGTGCATCATCATTACATGATGAACCCCACCCTAGCACTCTTGCCAAATCATTTCCTGTTCCTAGGGGTAATACACCAACTTGGCACTGAAATGTAAAAATTCTGAAAAATTCATCCATAATATCATAACGTATGAACAAAATTTATGAAATAACACCTTCTTTTCATAGTACAAAGCTCAATAAATCCATTTTTCACCACTAAATTTAAGAAAAATTATCAGGAAAAAAAAAGTTGGGGGAGGGGTTGAGAAAATAAAAACAGAATTTATATTGGTCCTTATTATTACACCAGGAAGAAATAACTTTGGTATTAAATTCTAATTTTGTATTAGGGTTACTTAAATGAACAGTAAATAAGTAAATAAATGTTGCAAGTTTTACAAATCCTTACAATTTTTATTGTAGTAATTACATCTTGTAAATTAAACTTACAAGATGTAATACTTACCACTTTAAATAAATTAAACTTACAAGACTTCAAACAAAAAAACTTACAATTACTACAAAAAAATTACTATTACTAAACAAATTAAACTTACAATTACTTACACTTCTTGTAAATTAAACTTACAAGATTACCACTTTAAACTCAAAACACTATTAAGATAAAATCAATAGACTTATCTAAGAAATGAAAATAATATCTATTTCTCTCCCCTCTGAATTGATCAAATTAAAAAAATATAAGAAGTGATGCAAAGAAATAAAAAGGTGAAACTAATTACAGGATATAAAGCAAAAATTAGGTAACATCTTTTCACAACAGTATTGATATGTATGATATTGTTCTCATTCATCAATTTATTATTATATATATAATACAACTTGAAATAAGTTTTTCCCTGGCTATTCATATTAAGTTTTTCAATTGTTCATATCCTGTTTATGATAACATTAAGTTAATATGTATTAAAAAAGTAATTATAAATAATCATTTACCTTATAGTATTAACATACAGTTATAAAAAAAAAAGGGCATAACAATTTTCAATTCTAATCGTAGCCAGACAAAATTAATATCACTGTTAACTGTTCAAGGTGAACTGAATTATGTTGATCACTATTATTATTACTAATTCACAACATAAAAAAGAATTTTCTTATTATGGATGCCCCCCTTTTTTTGCAATATGAATTTTCCTCATAAATTCAGTCCTGTTTTTAAATATCATACAACTCTACAAAAAAGTTTCAGAGTTATGGAGATTGAAAAATAGATTCTTTAACATTAGAAAACATTTGATAACAAAAAAATTTCTAACCAATCCTTTTCAAAAATATTTCCAGGATCAATAGATGATTGTTTTCGAATTCTAAAAATATCTTTTAAACTAATAAAAATAATGATTGTTACATGTAATTATGATAAAAAGCTAACTACTAACATTTTGCATTTTATTTAGATATTTGGATTTCCTACATTCTGAAAGTCCAGAATTAAAATGTTCATGCAACTATCTTTAATAGTTTGGGAAAAACCTTGAAGCTTGAAATTCAATACTGGAAACAACCAATCACAAAATAATTACCTCTAAAGGATCACATAGTAATTCCCAATTAATTATTACTCCACTTATCAAATAGTAATAAAAACTGGATGAATAATATGAGCAATCTTTTATTTTTGAATTACTATTACTGATCCAAAAAAATATCATGTTATAACCTAATAAATAAAATTATTAAAGCAAAAACTAACAAGAAAATAACTACACATTTTAAACTGAAAAAGATGTACAGATACAAAATATTCTTATATACTGCTCCCTAAAAGTTTATTCTGAATATCTCTAAAACTCTCTTAGAATGAATTTTGGAACATAAGCTACATAAGAACATAAGACCTTCTCTTTGCATCATAAAAAAAAAAAAAAAAACAACATACACACACACACAATTCCATAACCAAAAAATTCTTTAAAGAAGTTAATTAACTATATTAATTAAGATAACTGATTGATCCACCAGCATTATAATTTAATTCCCCTTTAGCCATTAACAATGTATTCATATCTTTCTGTTTGGATGAAAATTATAAATGTTATTAAGTGTTAAACTTTCTTTTTGATGACTGCACATCATACTTATGATAAATAACACAACATTTGAAATGAAAACTAGTATATTCACCTGTCTATTCATATTAAGTTTATCAATTTCTGTTAAAACCCAACTAACACTTCCATCTCCTCCACAAACCAAAACACGTAGAGGGTTAAATGTTCGAAACATCTGTAACCTATAAATAATTATACTAAATTAAAAAACAACTGACACTTTGTAAAAGTATGTGCAGCACATAAAAAAATATTTTTAGCAGTCAAAAATTATTACACAAAAAGAGGTACTTTGAATACAAATTAAAAAATAAATGTACAAGGTACATTTTTTTAAAATTATAAATATATAAAAAGATACTAAGAATAGGCATGGTAAACAGAAATATAAATTAGATTAGTACATTGTAATAATTGAAATAATATATATATATATATATATATATATATATATATATATAAATTGCTTAAAATTATACTGTGCTCTTGAAATTATAAATAAAATTAATTTTTAAAGTTTTTTCAGAAGAAAATCAATCCTTACAATTCAAACACAATGCAGCAGATTGCTATAATAAAAGAGATTAACTACAATAATAAATCAAATTAATTGAATCTAGAAATTTAGAGGGGGAAAGTACATTTATAATTTAATCAGCTTAATATTTAGTTACTATAAATATTTACATTATGACTGCATTAATTAGCAATAAAAGATCAAAATTATTATATTTACCCTAAGCGAGGCCCTCCATTCATGAGATCAAAGACTTGGGCAGGATTGAGCAGTTGTTTAAACCTTCGAAGAAACATGACACCTTGATTATCACCTGATTTTGAATTTACAAATACCAACAAAGGACTACAACCAAGGGGGCAGGTTGCCTCCCATGATTCATCATTACCAATACTGTGGAGAGAAGTAGGTGGGACTATAGATGCCCGACAGACTCCAAGAGGACATTTTTGAGGATATTGAGCTTTACAAGATGTCTGATGAACCTAATGGAGAGTATTACAATGATTTAATAATTTTTTAAAAAAATGCAATTCTGACATATTTCTGAAACACTGATAGTTTTCATAAACAATCTTAAAAACTTTCATGAATACTAAAACAAGCCATCACAGATACACTTTACATATGCTTCTTAACTTTTTAAAAATATTTAAAAAAAAATATTAGTAGACACAAATTAATGAATCATAATAAAATTATATAGCTTCTCGCATAAAAAAAAGTTATTCTCCCTAAAAACAATTAATCTCACTAACCTTACCCTCTTACAGTAACAAGCATTAATATTTTTCATTCCTTTTCCCATGCAAATTAAATACATCACTCATTAAACAATTCATATTTAAAGCCACATGGAAAAAATATTACCAATACTCATTTCTTCAAAACAAATATAAGCTAATATTCAGAAATAAACTTTAAGTTTATATAAAGTTATTTATATACATTTATTGAGTGTGTATATACAATGTTTATAAAATATAGATTTTTATAAATTACATTTTGAATGGATTATCATATTTCAAATGATTTTCAAATAAAAATTTACAAACATTTCTTACTTGATAAGAATTATAAATAATCTTCAAAAATTAAGCTATTTTAAATACATTTTAATTTTAATCATCACACATGAAAACATTTTTATTTGAAATAGTTCCATGTATAAAAACATAACTATACCAGAGCTCGGCACCAAAGACATTTCCAATCTTGCAATTTTAATACACTCCCACATGTTTTATCACAGAGACTACATTTTGCACTCACAGGTAAATTGCCTTCCAACCATTGATGAGGCATGGCTAAATTCTGTTGAAAAAGTTCAAAGAAATATTTTTAGTGACCTCAACACAAAACACTTAAGCATTATGTTATAAAAATTTTCTTCTATAAATAAAAGAGCTTTTCAACTGTAACTTACAAAATTAGCATTTATATAATGTATTAAGTATATTTTGAATGAGTGAAATATGTTTATGGTGCAAGAGCCAAATCAGGCTACAATGTACCAAATAAGATGTAACTAAGGAAGGAAGAGGAAGAGTTGAAAATAGAGATGGATCACTAGGGAAATCCTGAGGGTGCATTGCCCATGTTTACCATAGACAAGTAAATCTCTTAAAAAAGGAAATAACAAAGGTGCCTCTGAGTCATGATGCCGATGGTCATACTTACATATAAAAGGTAAGCCACTGAGGGGAATAGGTCTATACTATAAAAGGAAATATCAAGAGAAGATGAAATAGTTAATATGAAACAATAAGATAGTAAACTTTCGAGATGTCTATATTTCTTTGATGTATTTTTACAAAAACATTTTTCAAACAACAAATTAAACCACAATTCCTGAACTAAAAATCATTAAAAAACCTCCTAAATTAAATAAGAAGTTAAGAAGCATTTAACTTACAATATCTTCATCTTCTATTATATCTTTTCCAACAGAAGACAGTGTGGTCCACTTACAATTGCTAGGAGCTTTTATGGCACATCGTTTATGGGCTTTGAATTTGCAAACTGGAAAAAAAAAATATTTGTTTACATTTCAATTTCATAAAAAAATACATTAAAGTGTATTTTTCTATTTTTACAATGGGAATTGTTTTACTATGAATTATAAATATTTCACACCATAACTATCCGACAATGCAACAATTTATTAAACCAAGACTATTTTTGAAAAGTCATTATCAACATTAAAAATTAATTTGTAACAAATGAAAGTATGACAAGACAATTAAGCAATCTAGAGTAAAGAAAAGTTATGAAAATTAAAAGTGCATTACTTCTGAAATTTTCCAATTCTTGGCAATATAAAAAGATAATTTATTACTTTTCTACAGAAGATGATTAATGGATAGTATGTCATAATATACATTCACTGCCATATAGTGAGCAAACTAAATAAGAAAATTATGGAAAAGCAAATCAGATTAATCACACTTACATGCTTCAGACAGAAAAAAGCTACACAAAGATAGAAAAATAAATAGCATTAAAAGCACATAAAGGGGGAAAACATTTATTTTAAAAGCAAGGTTGCAATTGGAATTGAAACTTTTCATATATTCATAAATGAGTAATTAAAGACATTGAATTTCTCAAGCAAAAAATAAACTAAAACAGATAAATGCACACAAATGAAAATTGTTCTAACAATTTTAAATTTGTTGAATTAAATATTTTTACAATTTAATAAAAAATTATATTAAGATATTTTTTTAAAAAAATTCTTCCTTTTCCTTAGGAAATTTTTTCTTTAATATCATATAATTTCTATGAATATTAAAAACGAATTATCTATAAAAAGGCCAAAACTAATTAAAATAAATTTTATATATGCTTAGATGGCACTATATTTTTTTTATAACAATAAAAACATTAAATAAGATTCCTGGTTTTGTATAATATACAATTTAAAATTTTCCAACTATGATGACTCAAAATGAGATGTCTGTAATTATTACTTTTAAAATGTGAATTTAAATGAGTAATCGATGGTTTTATTTTAAGTTATTGAGATGAATTTTTTAAAAATGTTTTTAAAATATGTATATTCACTAGCAACAAAAAAAGAACAAACAAAGAAAAAACTTTTGAATAATTCAGTTAAGTCAGAATTCCAAATGAGTAAAAATGTTTTTTAAAACATGTAATTATAAAAAGTTGAATTTTATGTAGTCCTCTGTTAAAAAACATTTTGTTAGAAAAATGAAATTCCCATTATATCTAATATACAATAATATAGTTGATTTCAACTTGATTTTATACTAGACATTATTACAATTTTGCTAAAAAATTATGGACTCTCTACAAACTCCAAAAAATAATCACAAAAATACAACTTTATCAGAAAAATTTCTCAATTAGAAATAATAAAAAAAAAAGTATTATTTAACACACAAACTGATTATTATTTTAATAAAAAAAATTTAAAGTATGTTAGGAAGTACTTCACTCACTAAAAATGGTAGGACTACATATGATCCGATATTACACATACTTGGGCATTTCGTTGGAAGTTATATGTGATATGAGGAAAGCGGATATAGATTCTAAAATAGGATTTAATATTACCATAAAATTTTAATTACCCACAACCAACCACACTTAGAAGTTTAACCTGAATATCTATTTCTTCTTTGACATATTCTTCAATACTGTTTTCTTTCTTTTTCGTTTCTTTTCAATTAAAAATTTTTTTTAAGCGATACATTATCAGTTAAACATTATCTTTTCTCAATAAATATTTCCCTCTCCCCAAATTTTAAAAAGGAAAGTATCTTTTAGATTTTAAGTTTCAAAAAAAAAATTTGCTTTTAATCTTAACCTCATCCCTTATATTTAAAAGCTATTCATGAAGCAGAAGGCAAAGACATATACAATAAAATACAAGATTTATAAAATATCCAGAAAATATTTAAAATGAAAGAGAGAGAGAGAGCAATATTAAAAAAAATCTCTTTTGTATTTTCTAAAATGATAACACAAAATAAAGATAATTAAATTTAATAAAATTAAAAATCATTTCATATGTTTATCTACATTTTATAAGTATTTTTCTATTGAAACAATAAGTAAAAAACACTAGCTCAACATTTCTTTCACAGGTCCTTTTTTTTTTCTTTAATGCCCAGTAATATTTATACATATTGAAGAAAACAATACAATATTCAAGCAAAAAATAAAATAAAAATACTTATAACATAGAATATTTCCAATTTTTTTCCTAAAAAATATTACCTTCACAAGATAATCCTGTAGATCTTACACCAGGTAAGGCATCACGGCAAACATTGCAAAACGTAGGTCGTGCATGATTTGTTATGCACCAGTTATGTTGTCCTGATAAAAATTCTTGATTATCTGTGCCCTAAAATTTTATGATTACAGATGTGCTTGCAATTCATACAAAAAAAATTAATCCATTTTTAAACACAATCAAATGAAAATAAAATACACTATGTAATAGACAAAAAGTTTACTTATGAACGTTTACAGAAAATTTTCAAAATAAGTGTAACGAACTTTCAAAAAAACAAGTTCACCACCTTTGAATATTCATTTGATGAACAAAAATATATTACACAATAAAATATGTTTTTGTAATGAGTAACAAAATAAGTCTTATTTATAATCTATTAGCATACAAAAACTGTTACTATAATATTGCATAAATATGTAGATAAAACCCACCCCACAGTCCAATTTTCCTCAGCTACAGTTTGGAGTGACTTACTGCTAAGTTCATTTATGTGCAGTGATATAAGTTCATTCACTCCACACCCCACCCAAGAACACAGTTTTGTTTTCGAGAAGTCAATAAGGCAAAAAAGCAAATAAGACTTAAAGAAGAGCACTGCGATGAAAGTCATGCTAATTTTTGAAACTTGTAATTTGTAAAATAGAACTACCTGTAAATAATGTTAAAAGTCGAAAAATCCAATATCAGTATCTTATATTTATTAAATAATTTTAAAAGCTTGATTAGCAAAAAGTATTGCAACAATCAATAAAAATAAATGCTGCATATCAAACACTTCTATTTCCACTTGTAAAAAGAATCTTAACATGTATATTAATTCAATCACAAATTAAATTTGTGAATGATATTTGTTAATTAAATGAAGTTTCAATAAAATTTAATTTTTGGAAATGTGCAAATAAGCATATAAAATGAATCACATTTTAGTAACAATATTTCCCCACACGACTCGCAATAAAAATAAGCTTCCTGTTAGCAATTGCCTCAATAGTATTACCCCCATAGTTAACCTTATATTTGCACTTTAATTCCAAGAAAACAAGTTTTAAAAGAATTAGGGGGGGGGATCTAAATTCTTCCTGGAGAAGTATTTTTTATAGTATAAAATTTTTACTACTGCATGATTAAAAAAAAAAATGCTTGTATTTTGTGATCTATAAAGATAATTTGAATGTGTCAATTAATCTATTTCACAGCTTTCCAATGGTCTATAGTATGCCACCATCTATTGACGGAAAGAAGAAACAATAAGAAGCTATAGCTCCTCAGTGCATTTCAAAGCTGGGAATGAAATAATCGACTTGGTAAGCTAATTGATTAAAAGAACAGAAGAATGTAAGAGTTTTTTATAATGTAGCAACTAAATCATAACCTATTCTCAGTAGAATTAATCAAAGTGAAATAATAAAACAATGGAACTGATCATTTTAATTGATACCTCTCATTTTTATATTTTACCTCATAAAAATCTTTATTGCTGACATTCTTAAAGGCTGTTATCCAATCTTCCATTTCTCGACGAGATTCAGTACAAAGTATTAATTTTTGAAATGGAGTTATAACCTGAAAAATAAATATAAATTTAAGAGAATTTATAGAATTAGAAATTAAGAGTCAAATATATTAGAATTATTTTACAACATCCAGACTAAATGGGAAAATAACATTAAGTTGATAATTTTATATCTATTATACTTTCTTACCTAAAATGCAAATGATCATACTTATTGTTATGAGACCAGATGTTGCATTACATAAATAGTAACATAATATAAATTACAATTCCAGTTTACAGTAAATTAAGCATCAAAATAAGTGCTACATGCAGATGTATTTCTTAAAAGAAAAAGGAAAAAAAAAAAAAACGGAGGGGGGGGTGGACAAAATGTTCCTCACTGAAAAGTTCACATACTGTTCCTGACGATATGACAAATATTCACATAGTGTCTCAACACAACTCATATTTTGTGAATAAAGCTCATAGTTGTCTTGCAACTAATTGAATGTTATTTTTCACTATAGTTCAATATTTCTTAACAGTATCTACTATCATCAAAAATTATAAAATATGCAAAAGATTGATACATTTTATCTTGTTTGAAACTACTGTGTAAAGCAAATGTTTATCAAATTTCTCAATTTATCATGAATTTTTGTAAGGACATTTAATACAATAGTAAAGGTGATAAGTAATGATGCTTCAGAAAATAAAAAAAATATATATGATTTAATTTAAATGTTAAAAATTAATACCTTTGATAATTATTTTAGGAAATTGGTTTTCACTAAAAAGTACAAATGTAATAAATACATAGCTACAAACAATTTAATAGGAATAATACAGGGAGATTAAGTTGCAAAAGTTTTCAAAAATAAATAAATAAAAATAAAATAATAGTAATGTGAGTTTAAAAAATGTTATATGAATTTACAGCTAGCTAGAAGACCTTTTTTCCAAATTATTGGAATTTTTTTGTTATTTGACAGTCAGTCTCAATAATTAAATATGTGTTTTTAAATAAATCAAGAATCTTCATTTTCACTGGTTTGCAAACACTAAAATATACTTTGACATTTCAAGAATTATCATCTGCTAGTCTCTTTCTCTCTCATTCACTTTCTCTCACACACACACCAATGGTTAGTTTCCAAAATCAAATCATAAAATGATAGGAATAGTGAAATTAAATAAATAAATAAATAAATAAAATATTTTATTAATCATATAATAAAAACTGAATGCAGCATTTTCAAAAACTAAATTAATAGATAGTAAAAAATTTGGGAATTTTCTTGCAACAGAAGGAATATCAGCCATTAGAATTGTCTCTTTGGATATGACTAAGAATTGACAAACTGGCAATAATAATTGATTGAGAATATATGAGAGCAAAATATGAGCAAGGCATATTTAGAATCAGAATAATTATTTTTTAGTAATAGCTACAAAGAGAAAGCAATAAAACCAAATGAATCCAGCAATCTTTATTTGTATTTAAAAAAAAAAATCAGAAATGTGTTAATTACCAATTCATAATTCAGTTTACAACTAATTTTTTAAATATATTATACAGTACTTGTTAAATTATTGGACTCATAGTATATAAGAGATTTTTTCAAAGTGTTTCAATTAAATTTGTTTGAAAAAAGGAATGTGATTCACTTTTTTACAGGATTATGCAGAAATTAAGATTTAATTTAATCATAATTTTCCTTTTAACAATTCAATATTATTTTCTTCGATAAAAGGTGGCGATACTATTTATTTCTTTAATTTGAAATAAGTTAATACAATATATTTCCTTCTGGAATTAGTTCAAGGATAAATTCATGAGGCAGTTACTACCAACAAAGCAAGTTATAAATGAAAGCCTCATTAGAGCATAGTGTCATGACTCTGAAAAACTGCACTAATCGAGATGCTTGTCAGCTAGTTTTTTTTGAAGAATTTTGGTACTCATTAAAGCTAAGAAAGTTGAATTAATAATGTAATGTTTATGCATATGTTACTTTTGTCAGAATTTTATAAATAGTCAGCTAGTTCCTTTGAAGAATTTTGGTACTCGAAAAGTTGAAAAAACTAAGAAAGTTGAACTAATAATGTAATGTTTATGCATATATTACTTTTGTCAGAATTTTATAAATAAAATTATGATTATTTTCCTTTGAAATAAAGCATGCAGTTTACTTCATATATTTAGGGATCCAATAATTTGGCCAGTTCCATTTATACAAGTTTTTTAGAGTTATTCTACATGCACCTATCTGTACTTATATCTATTTCACAGTAAATTTTTTGATGGCTTTAGCTGTAGTTAAGATTAAACTATATTCATAATTAGTTTCTATCCAAAAAAATAACTAAGTGATTACTTACCTCAAAACTATGATTTACATTTTTTATACTACATTCTGCAATGCTTAAATCTGTAAGATCTACTTCTTCAAAAATTCCAGACTAAAATATGAAAAAGAAAAATATTTTGTTCATATTTCAATCATTATTTTAAACTGTAATAATTTGATTTTTTAAAAAGTTCAATTGAGATAAGGAAATCAAAGTTAATTTTAATGCATTATTGCAGTAAAAATTATATTGGCCTGAAAGTGGTGTCATATAATTTTATTCATTTAGGTTAAAATTTGCATTATATATATATATATACACACACACAAAGACAAGATTTAATAACAATCAGGATTTTTTTTTTTTAAATAGCAAAATTAATATTTTTAATTGGAAAAGTTTTTCATAGCAAAATATCGCACAAAACTAAATGAATACAGAAAATTAATATAAGAATCAACAATTTTATTGTAAAAATGTATGATGCACCATAATGAAAATGGGTACTTTTTTGTAAAAGGGGGTCGTTGGCGACGGTTAATTACTTTTTTTTTCGCCAAATGGAGGCTATATCATGTGCAGCCGCAGTAATAATGCATCGGGAGAGAGGCGAATTCACATAACGCGATTTGGCGATTTTTTTTTACGGCCCCCTTTAACGAAAAAGTACCTGAAAATGTTTGTAACAATAATGGGGAGGAAACTAAAATACCAACCTTGCTATCTTTTGCAAAATATAATTTTCGAGGTTTTATTTTGAAATATCTTCTTCGCCATCGCTAAGAAAAAAGAAAAAAAAAAGTTCTTTGACAAATAATAAAACTTTTGTGTATGTAAAACAAATGTGAATTAATTCGTATTAGAATATTTAAGCTCAGCAATGAAATCAAATTGTCCCAAACACTGGGAAATCAAAAATTCAAAAACATATTATATTCATACACTATTTTATATGCAGGTGGTTATAAAATTAATGGAATCATGATTTGAGTAGTTCATTGCACAAATCGATGAACTCCCATTAAGTAAAAAGTTGGGAAATGTGGTGAAATAATTCACATTGTTTTTTTTTTTTAAATTAACTTTATAATATAAATTCAAATAAATATTCTAGAATGCATAAATACATACAGATGTAGCTTTCACCTAACAATATATACAATTAATAAGAAATAGCCAAAAAATGGTCATCAGTAATGTTATAATTTTTACGCGACAGCTGAAGAGTTAATCCATTTGGCAAGTGAAAAAAATTAAATTCAGCGTTTGAATTTTTAAGTTTTTTTATTACAGAAAAAGTTAATTTTTTTTTCAGATTTCCCATAAAATGAATGTTAACAGTTCTGTTATAGTTATTATTTGTGACAAATTCATCAGCAATACAAATGACGTCTTCATCGCGGTATGAGAGGACATACAATTTTGATTTGTAGTCAGGTTTTTATAGCAATTATGTTTAACAGGAGGAATGAATTGTAGCAGGTCCATCATGTCTCCTCCCCTTTTTCCCCCTTGTCACAGTTCTACTTTTAGGATATAATACAGAGTGATCTATATTTTTCAAACTTTGTAGTCTATCTGCTGCAGATTTCCTTATATTAATGACATTAAAATCTGAATCATCATTATAGTCACAATTGAATTGTAAGAAGCCGGGTTCTAATTTTATCCAGTGCATTTTAAGCCAATTTCATGGAACCCCAGTAATGGTAACTTTTCTGTGTATATGATTAAATTTTCTAAAGGTTTTGTTCAAAAAAAAAAAAATCTTGGTGAGTCATTTGGATTATATGAAATGGAACTTCTTTATACATGCTTTGATTATACTGTACCAATTATCTGGTGAAAAGATGTTTGAATTTTTTTCGCATGTGATTCGATAATAGCAAAATCTGAATCATTGTGCAAATAGCTATGTCCATTAACCAACAATTTCATTTCAACTGACTCGGTTCTTATTTCTGTACTTTGAACAAGTTTCAATAAACAGAAGACAGTTTGGATATTTCTATTTGAAAAGTATACGAAGTTTTTAGCATAAGTCTTTATGTACTTTATTAGACATAATGAAATATCTTGAGACCCATGAGATATTTCAGTTTTTGACCCAACAAACATGAGGCTTATATTTTTATTGAATCATGACAACCAAAATTATAAACATAAATTTCACTTATAATAAACTACGGATAAGATCGGTTTAGGAAAGGCTAAGATTTTTTCTAAGTTGAAAGAAAATAAAAAAAAAAAAAAATTCTGATGCTGACATTCTATCTGCAACCATGTGACTATGAGACCTTTCAGCCTCTTTTAAGTGAGTTCCCTTTTCAATTTCTGCCATCTTAATTCCCTCTCCATCTAAAGATTGAACTTTTATTTGCAAAGAATCACAAGTTTGAAAGTATCCTTAGATGTGTTGTTTAAAATGTAAATTAAACTTTGTAAAGAATACCTTATAGTAATATTTTTCTTTTGCTGGCACTACATTTTCCTTTTCACATTATGTGGCATACAGATCACACATTTTTTTAATATTTAAGTAAGGATTTAAATATTTTCATCATGAGCTATGGTGTAGTGACTAGAGTATGCTAGAAATGACTTTATACATTTTATTACATGTGTATCATTTATTTTATTGCTTGCAACATGGCCTTTGTACTGATGAACCAAAAACATAACTTGATCTTTAGAATAGCATTTGTATATCCGCTCATCACTCACCTGATAAGTGTCACCTAAAGTATGTTTTGCAAACAGGAACATCATGTCTGTCTTTTCAAAAGTAATATATAAAAGAATGTGATCTTGGATCTTTAGCGTTATTCGTGGGATGCCTTCTTTTCATTTCTTTAACTTTGATACAACCCTTTTATGAAAATATTTAAATCAAATTGATTATGAAAATTATAAAATACCTTTATGGCAGCTTCGCTCTTACCAGAAAGAATAATCTGATTGTACTTTTCATATTATATCAACATGTGTTTTTGCAGGTATTAAATTTTCTCCTCTATTCCTGTAAACCAAACCTTTTGTTCTTTTATGTTTTTGTAAACTTCAAGCCCAATTATTAGGAATACAACTTCTCTCAATTAATGTGTTTGTAGCAATATTTTTACTGATGCAATAAGAAGAATCGAAGAAAACCATAAATGTTTTCTTGAGCCAGACTTTCTATTGATAACTAATATTGAAAAACCATCAGATGATTCTCTGTTTTCCACAGCCACATTGTTATTAATCTCACTCATTTTGATTATAATGGTATATTTACTCCTTTAAAACCATTGACAAATTTAAAATATTGTTTATAATAATTCAAATCCAAATACAATCTGGAAGTGATGTTGAAAAGGCTGAAAAATATGTAGAAGTTAAAATATATCCAATTTAACTCTTTAATCTTAATAATAATTAATTTGACTTCACAAGTACTTGATCCTGTGGCAATCAGAGTGTGACTATATTATTTAACTTTAATTCTGATAAGACAGCACTAAAAAATTTACCATTATCATTCAGTGCTTGCTGGTGCTAGTTGCATTTTGCAACGATTTACATTACAGTATGGAGTTAATCAACACGGCCTCAGAAATAAATTTATTCAATGGCCAAAAATTTTTTGTTCCTTAATTGTGTTAATCTTTATTATTCAGGAAAATTATTAAAAATATAAAAAAGTTATGACTATACCAAGTGCTTTGAAACTTTCATTTAAGATTTTTCAGAAAATGGAGATAATCAATTCGTGCAGTGAACAGCTCAGTTACAAATACAAAAAAGTTTTTTTTTATACACATAGACCTGGCTATATTGACATGTAAAATGTCTAAATCCACATAGGAGTAGTATAAATTCTGTATTGTTTTTAATTAAATATTAAATCGAAAAAAATTGAAAATGATTCTATATTCAAATTGATTCTATAGAAGCTGGCAATGGATAGCAGCAGCAGGCTTAGCTCTCCAAAATTCTACAATATACCTAAAAGGTTCAATAATATTCAGGTCCAAGGAAAGGGATGACTTCACTTGCATACTCTTCAAACTGTACTTGAACAGGTCTAGAAGTAGGATTGAAGCCTTATAATTTTGGAAAATGGTATCTCCTAAAGGGAAGAATGTTTGCACCTTTTTAACTAAAATATCCACATAGTCACTCACAGTAACTTAAACTTTTAGGAGCAATTCAAGGCCTACAGAAAATCAAGATATCACTACCCAAATTATAAGAGTAGTCACCAGGCTTCACAGTTAGAAAAATACAATCCGATTTTATCCAGACACACATCCTGTTGTGGAAAACAATGTGATCAACAATTCATTACACCATATTACTTTTCTGCATGCATCATTCAACTAGGTCTTATGGTTGTGGTACCATAAAACCTGTGGTACCTTAGGACGATGTTTAGTATTTATATCAACCAGAAGAGGCTTTTTGGAATTGCCACAGATTTGTTGTTTGTGAACATTAATGTTAATTGTTGATACAGGAAACTATGAAAATTGATTTAATTCTGTTATTCATTTGGCTGTAATATCTTCCTTTTTTTCAAGCTTATATTAGTTCTAACACTCAACAGTCAGTTTTCAGATTCATCTACAAATGAATGTGGGCGAAAATAAAAGTACAACTTTTGGAAAGAAAAGTTATAAGTGATCATAACTTTCCAAATTGTAGCTTCAGAAATGTCCTCTATGTTCTTGTGATAATAATTGTAAGTAATAATTACTCACACAATTTGTCCTATATGGAAGGTTGTGAAATGCTCACAACTCCATAACATGCAACAAAAGGTGCAGAAGAACATGTACACTATACAAACACTAAAAAATAAGATAATTATATATTTGAGTGTCCAATAATATGAGACTCCTTTCACACACAAACTACTTTAATAATAAAGATAAACAATATAATCTTTAGACAGTAATCCAAGCTGAAAACTTTTATGGAGATAAAAATTTCTATTTGTTTACAAAAGATCCATGACAGTTAGGTACTAATTTTGATTCCAATATATGCATTTAAACCTATACGATTTCCGAACATTTTCAAGAAGAAGGGGGGTTATCATTCTCCAAAATAATTTCATGTAAATACATGTTTTTACATGGGGCACTTACCAAGATTATAATTAAATTTTTTGAATAATTCAGTTACACAGAAAAAGTTAATCAACACATTAATATATATCTCCAGCAATGATATTGATACCTTAATTATATTTTCATAAAATATAGCACATACAAATATCACTAAGCATGAAGAAGTGCTTCTAGGAAAAAAGGCATTTGATATAGCAATACACAAAAGTTGTAATGCCCGCTTGTTATTGGTTGCTTCAGTTTCCATAATCAGTTTTAATAATAAAAGCCATTGATAATAGTCCAATGAATGGAGATTCATATGCAGATGAACAATATCAATTTATTTTTATTCAAGTAATGAAAATTTAAAGTTGACTATCTACTCTTTCTATGGTCACTTTGTCAAAATTATTTGGCACTTTCCCATTTCACCAGTGCAGGTGATAAAGTCACCAAAAATGATACAATTGACACCAAATAGGATATCTTTTTTATGTGTATACTGTGTGTTGTCACTAATAAAGTCTGCTTGGCAAGATTTGCACTGGTGAAATGGAAAAGTAACTATTTTTTTGATAATAAATTAATTTATCTCTTATTGGTTTACTCAAATTCGATTTCTGGACCCTTCTCTTATCTCATCTAAGATCCCTTTGATTGCTTCTAGATTGCAAACATCTGGTTCTGACATCTATATCACAAACTAACCTCCAACACAAGATATCTATCTGATGCAAATGCAAGTTTCTTCGTGGCTTACAATATGCATCTGAACAAATCTATTCATAATTTCAATCTATTCTATATTAATCACATTTAATTAAATAGGGGAAGGTTTAATTTTAAACAATTAAAAGAGAAAAGCCCTCAAAATTTGTTGAAAGGAAAATCACAATAGAGTCAGTCCAATGTTAAAAAAGTATTCATTGAGACAAATAAAGAGATGATAGATATCTATGGAATATTAAATTAATATAACATAGAAACAAAAGATAGGATATCTTGTTCTACAGACAAACAAAAACATATGTGATTATCTAATATTACCCATAGAAACATAAAGAAGTTCTGAAGTAAAATTGCATATAAAATTTTGAAACAATAAGACTTTGTATTTATATTACAAATAATTACCACAAACAGTAAATACCCATTTATCTTAATCAATTATACTAATGTTAAGCATGCAAGAAGATAAAAAAAAAAATTTAAGATGTACAATGCAAGATATTCTCAGAAATTAATGAAATTTTCATAATTTATTGTTCCACAAATTAAAAAAAAATACTCACTTGAAAGGAACCAATTTGCTTCATTAGGTAACCTTCTTTAATACAAACCTGGAAAAAGAAAAATACACATATAAGTAAATTATAAGTTATTGCAACATTTTTTTTCAAGCAACCTTAACTTAATATTGAAAACAACGAAATTCACCCTCCCCCTCAAACAAACAAAAAAATCTCCACATATTTTAATGTTTGCAATGAGCCTTGTAATTTTGAACCTCAATCTAGTGATGAGGGTGACACATGAGCTGATACTTAACTGTATAAATTTCCACACCACATCAACCCTACTATGTGGCAGAACTTTAAAGAAAGAAATATGACCAAATAAAATACATTACAAATAGACCATATTAGAATTTATTAAAAACAAATGAATAAAAAACATAACAAAAGACAAAAAAGAGAAGGTGAAAAGAACTTAATTCTCAAAATATCACAGTAGTTTTTATATAATTTTTTTTAAAAAAAGAATCTATTTTCCATTTGACAAAAGATATTTTTATAGTAATGAAACAGTTGCAAGTATAATGAAATTTATTTAGATTGCCACAAACTTTAGTACTTTAAAAGGAAAGGAATAAAAACTTTTAAAAACAGAAACAAATTATATTTTTATATGACTTACAAACTATTTTTTAGTAATTATTGATAAATAGTAGTTATCGATTCATAAATAATATGTAAAAAAAAAGTTATTGAAATATTTCAAATCCTACCTATCTACAGTTCATCAAATAATGATAATCTGCTCCATATTTTTTTCAAAAATTACATTTGATTCAAAGAAAAATTAGCAACTCTTGGCTACATATTTTCCCACATATTTATTTCAAGACATATCTCACAGGAATTTCTTTCTTAGAACAGAAGCACAAATAACAATTATACAGAAAATTAATAAAAAATTGGTAATCGTTTTTTTTTTTATAACAAAGGTACAATACATCTAACTTTTAATGAATTAAGTTGAGACAATAGGAACTAAAATATATTATGGATGATTACTTGACATTGAATTGTCATTAGTGAAATTAGTAAAATACATGTCTCAGAAATTGAAGAACTAATACTTGGAAAAACAATTTACTTACTAGCTTATATAACGTGATGTTGTTTGGGTTAAACAAATTTTTTTTTAGATAAAACTACAAGATTTTTAACAAATAGTTGTCAATTCATTTTAAGGACAAAAAAAAAAAGATTAAAAAGAAGTCTTAGTGTTGAATATGTTAACGGAAAATAATTAGATAATGCGCCATAATTTGTGCATAAATAAAAACCACTTTAATATTAATATCAGACAGTTTTAATCTCAGTGCAGAGTACCATAACAGATAAATAACTGTGTATGTTTTTACTCTAGAATATTATCATTTAAACATTAAAAATACAAATAATAACTGAATGTTTACATTTGTATTAAGAAACTCATAATCGGGTATATGTCTTTAACACTTAATATTCTATTATACATAAATAAAAAAAAAAAGGAGGTACTTTTCCACTTCGCCGGCGCAAGCGATAATGTCACCAAAAATAAAACAACACGCCAAATGGAATATGTGTTTATTGCGTGTTGACGCCAATAAAGTTTGCTTCGCGAGATTTGAGCCGGCGAAATGGAAAAAAGAACAAAAAAAAAAAAAAAAAAAAAAAAGAATATAACATAATTCGAGATAAAAACCAATGTTTTTACATGGTGGCAAAGTTTATTAAAAAATATTGAAATATTAGTTACAACTTGTCGCAAATGTCTAAATATTGCATTGTTAGGATAGTAAGAACGATTTCCAAAGTTTCAGAGCTCTAGCTTGATGGAAAGTTGGTTAAATTAACGATCGAAAATTTGATGACGCACGCACACACACACACCAAGTGAAATACATAAAAACATTGTAATTATGGCCTTCTCATTCAGCTGAAAGCAATAGTAAAATAAGTTCATCGTAATTTTAAAATACAGCTCATTCTAAATTTTATAAAAAATATAAAAAAAAAACCCACAATCCTCCTCATAAATAACTCCACTTTAATCTTTATTGACCACGCACTTTATGCTACGGTAATTGAAACAATTTTAAAAAATGAAATTTGAATAATCAATAGTAAAAATTTCTTTTCTTTTAATTGTTATCATCCACATCCTCCCAAATGGAGACACAATTTGAAACAGAAAAAAAGATTTTTTATTTCATTACAAAATATAAATATAACACAATCGATGATTAAAACAAAAATAGTCAAATTATGGTCAACTTATTTACTGCACTGGAATATTTGATTACTTATTTTTCTATCATTATCTAGAAAAATTTTGTTTTCTACAATTAATTAAATCCCAAACCTATTCGATGATAGGGAGTGAGTGGGAAGTGAAGTTTATTGGCGCAAGAGCCAGATGTGGCTATACTGCGCAAAATAGCATGTAACTGTGGTCTAGACGTGTGAAAAAAAAATTGGAAAAAGATAAAAAATGGTTGACAAGGAGGGTCGAAAATAGAGAAGGTTTGCTAGGGTATTTACATTCCTCAAAAGTCATTTTGATTTTAACTAAGCTGTTTCTCGCTCTCTTTACGGTATCTCGGACAGTGAAATTATACATTTGGTTCAAAGTGAAAGCGTCGGCCTTTGAAAATTTTACTATCATTATTACAAAAAAAAAACTAATTTTAAACTTGAAAACTTAAATTAATTCACTTTTAGAAGTCAGATTAGAAAGTATCTATATGCCAAGTTTCGAGTGAATATCTACTCAGATGTTGAATTCAATTTGATGCAAATTATACATTTAAAAAAAAAATGCATGCACATTGCTTTTGGGCTCATTTTGGATTAACTAATGGATATGTATCATTAATCCCATTTATAGTAAGTTTGTACTAGCTAAATAAGGTGTGAGGAGTTGTAAATTTCACCCTGCACTTCATTTCATGAATTTAAGAGAAAGAAATGTTCTCTTTTAAAGCTCGAAAATCAGTATTTTTCAAAATTAGAATAATACAGCATTTTACTTTAAATTAAATACATACCCCTCCTCCAAGTTAAATTAAAATCACAAAACTTTTATATAAAAAGGAATGCAATAACGATTTAATGTTCTTTAGTTTAAAATACTGCATAGTTTTAATAATTTAAAGGTTTAAAAGAACATGAAAGCAAAAACAAAACTACAAACTAATATCTTCTTGAAGTGGTCAAAGTTCTAATTTTTCTTTCAGTGATACGTAAGGATGTTTTATAATCCGAGGGGAGAGGGAGGGGACTGCATAAACGTTATTCTCAATACAATATCATTTTGAATGAAATTACCATCAATACCAGAAATACAAATAATTCGAGATAAAAACCAACGCTTTTAAAAACAACATTTTTATATGGTGGCAAAGTTTATTAAAAAAATATTGAAATATTAGTTAAAACTTGTCGCAAATGTCTAAATATTGCATTGTTAGGCGAATAAGAACGATTCCAAAATTTCAGAGCTCTAACTTGAAGAGAAGTTGATTAAATTAACGATCGAAAATTTGATGACACACTGATACATACATAGACAGATACACACCAAATGTAATACATAAAAACATTAAAACTAAAATTAATTAATTCATCAGGTAATTTAAAAGGTTGGAATGCAGTTTAGCCCAACCAACCTTGGAGACAGAAATTATTTGGCGGTTTTTGCCAAATGTGGGTACCTTGGCAACACCTCCTGTATCTAGGAGGTGTTGACCCTGGTCCGTATCGCAGACTTAACGTTCAGCCTTGGCGATTTTTTTAATCGCGCCAAGTGGTTGGGCTAAACTGCATTATTAAAAATATATATATTAGTTAAAACTTGTCGTGAATATCTAAATATTGCATTGTTAGGCGAGTAAGAACGATTCCTAAGATTTCAGAGCTCTAGCTTGATGGGAAGTTGGTTAAATTAACGATCGAAAATTTGATGACACACTGATACACACACATAAGTGAAATACATAAAAACGTTGTAAAATAGTGAATTCTGAATAAACAATTAAAAACCTGTTTTAAAACGGAACAAATACTTTTATTTCAAATTTATCTTAACATAATTGCATATTTTACTTTTCAAAACTGTACAATACTATTAAGGCGTTGAAAATAAGTTGAGATTCACACATCTTAGAACCTTTAAAGCAACTTTACTTAATAAGATAATCTAATTAATTATATATATACAGATAAAAAAAAATCCAAAACATCGTTATAGAAACAGAACAACATTTAGCATTATAGTTATGAAACAAATTTAAGAATAATTTCGAAATGTTTTCAAAACCAACTTAAGTAGTCCGACGTTATTCGGGTTGAAACGGCAAGAATTGAACAAATTTTAGAATTGCAAATCATATCTAGCTTTACAATTTATTTTCTAGGATTTATTAGAAAACTTAGTAGTGAAAAACGGAATTAATAAAATTTTAATGAAGGTAACAATTTCTTAAAAAAATTAATTAAATAAAAAAGGGTCTTTCATGCCGGAAGGAAGCATATATTGTCATAGAAGAAGCATAATAAATTTATTTAAAAAAAATATATATTATTCTGCAAATTTAGGGAGATTTTTTAATTATAATTTAAAAAATCTGAGAATGACAGAGTAAAGAATCTGAATTTTTAAGATCGATGCAAATGGGCTACTCAAAACTTTCACTTTAAAGCGGTACTAAAAATCTCAAGTTGATTGTATCGTATAGCATTGCAAATCATATCTAGCTTTACAATTTATTTTCTAGGATTTATTAGAAAACTTAGTTGTGAAAAACGGAATTAATAAAATTTTAATGAAGGAAACAATTAAATAAAAAAGGGTCTTTCATGCCGGATGCCGGAAGGAAGCATATATTGTCATAGAAGAAGCATAATAAATTTATTTAAAAAAAATATTATTCTGCAAATTTAGGGAGATTTTTTTAATTATAATTTAAAAAATCTGAGAATAACAGACTTTCACTTTAAAGCGGTACTAAGCTGTTATTTTATCGTATTAAAAATTAAATCTCTCTCTCTCTCTAATATATATATATATATATATATATATATATATCTTGTTCAAATTTTCAATCGTTAATTTTTTTATTCATCCAATTCAAGTTCAAATACATTTTTTAAACTTGTAGCAGATGACAACTGATGTTAATACAGTTTTTTTCAAATATTAATTTAATTCGTGTAAATGCAGTTTGGCCCAACCACTTGGCGCGATTTCAAAAATCGCCAAACCTGGCGATTTTTTTATGGCTGAACGTCCGTGAAGCGGAACAGGGTAGCCACATTTAGCAAAATACTGCCAAATAATTTAATAAAAAGTAACTAAAATAAAATGTTTCTTTGTTGACCTAAGTAGGAATTGACTTAATTTTTTTTTATATTACTTGTTATGCTAAGCTCGAATTCGGTAATTGTTAAGATGTAGAATAGTATTGAAAATGCAACTGCGTGTGATAAAAAAAAAAAACTGATTACATAAAATACTTCAACTCCACACTTAGTTCGTGCTTTGAAAAAAAGCATTTAAAAGCTGCAAAATTATGTGCCTTGAAGACAGAAACGAGGGGATGGGGGAAAGTAAGCCGCAATCACAGCTGACGAGAACATGAAAATATCTGTACTGTTACTTTTCTCTCTGAAAACGAAACTGCGTTACTGGTAAAAAAAAATGAAGGAAATAAATTAAGTTAAAATTTCTTTAAAAAAAAAAAAAAAAGATTTATATAAAAATTTGTTTTAATTTCATCATTTCGTTCATGTTTCAATCCAGTCCAAGAAGGAAGAAAATTTTCCAGCAAAATTTCCAAGAATTCCTCCATTTAGCTGTTTGGACTTCTAAAATGAATCTATGTTTAAAAAACAATTTTGTACAGATAAATAAAAAATAAGAATATATTAAGGGTCAAAAACTGAATACTATACAAAAAGACATTGACCTTGCTAGATTAAAGATTTAAAAAGTTATGAATTTCTTGTTTATAAAATATGAAAAAAGTATCAAACATTTTGTACGAAGGTGACACAAAAAGTACCTTTTTTGACGATAGATGACGTTGCTAAAGTGTGTGATGCGATTGTTTCTAAACGTAACACTCAGAAGCAACTGGAAGGCAACTTCGCAATTCTGAACTACGGTCAAGTCAGCAGGACGACAACTGAACTGGCACCTCCCTTTCTAAACTTCCCTACCACGCCAACGGGAGGACTTGGGACTTCGACCAAATTTAACGTGCATCAGCCTTGCTACGCGGGTGGGAGGAAGGCTTTGGAAGTTTTTGGGCTCGAACTCACGACTCGACGAAAACAACGAGGGCTGCAAGTCCACGACTATTAACCACTAGGCTAACGCAGCCATACTTTGCTAAGGCAAGTTGGTATTAACATTATGAGCTGATATCAGCGCCAGAACCAAATTGATCCTGATTGATACGTTAGTTTTTATTTGACAGTCATTTGTTGTCAAATTAAAATTTGATTGGTACCCGCATCCATTTGTTACCATAGCATAGATGTGAGACCTAGATTCTTTATTTCTCTATAGAAACAATCAAAATACTTAGTAGCTTCCAGTGAATCTACTCCAAAGAGAAAGTGAAGATAATCTCATCAGCCAGTAAAGTTAAGAATTTTTGGGGTGCGAAGAGCGTGGTACTTACCACGCTGGTCAATTTTATCACGGATAACATACTTTTTGAACAGCCTTGACAAATTGTTGGATCGAAAATACTTTCCGAGCTTACTATCGAACAAAACCCTGCTTTTTGTTACATAATTTACAAAAATCTCTATTTTTAATAGCATGTCAGCAAGCAGTGAGTGAGTGAATGTAAATTTTATTGGCGCAAGAGCCAGATATGGCTATGCTGCGCCAAACAAGATTAAACTGTGGTCTAGACGTGAAGTTGAAAAAAAAAGGTAAAAATGGTTGACAAGAAGGAGGGTCGAAAATAGAGAAGGATCGCTAGGGTATCCCGGGAGTGCGTCACCCGTGTTTACCAAATTCAGTAAACCCCATGGGAAAGAAAAAGATCACTAAGGTGCGTCGGGGTCATGATGCCCGTACTTACCTGAAGAAGGCAAGTCCCTGAGGTCCCCTGATATAATTCCCAGGGGCAGGATGCCCGGCTATACCCCCAGACGCTGGGTACCCATTTGAGTCGCCTTTTACGACATGCATGAGCTACAGTGAGACTATTCTGTCATCCCCGGTCACCACACGGGTCCATGTCAGCAAGCAACCAGATCTACAAATTTTGACGATTTTATTTTTCTCCTAAAAGTATCGACAATTTCGAGAAAATTTTAATTTTTTCCACATAATCCCATTTTTTGGTCTGATGGAACAAACATTTAATTTATGAATTTTAAGTCATATTTTGTGAAACTTTTTCAATTTTAATCATATTTTATGAAACAATGATAAATATTATAAAACCACTTCTTTGCTTTTTTACATAAGCAGTACTATAAACAAGAACAAGCTTAAAATCGATAGACTGAAGTAAGCCGAAACAAAACTAAATTTTCTTTCATACAACTGTTTAAATAGCGATTCAAACAGCGATCACCGCAAATTTTTTCTGTTTAATGAAATGTAAAAATTTTCTATCTAGACAACACATAGTATTTTTTAAAACCATATTTATAATAAATCGTTTACAATACACCATTTTTACTGCTTAAAACCAGACGTATTTCAAACAAATAAACCTAACTTCCGGTTCCCGGAAGTGAAGAATATCACTTATTTATCAAATTTTAGCGGATGATTAAAAGTGAAATGGAGGATTTTTTTTTAATAACGAAATAAAAATTATGTATAAGTTAGAGATTGAGATTTATAAATAACATTTTAGTATTTAATTTGGATTTCCTTAACATAAAATATTCGATGGAATATTTATTTTTAAAATTAAGAATCATTTTTTTTTCTTCTGTGAAAAACACTTGAGTCTCCATATTTCCACTCATATTACTAATTCGGCCTTCAGTTTTTCTTCCGTTCGTAAATAGCATTGAGAAAATGCTTATTCTTAATGCTTAATTTTGATTCATTCATTATTATTTTTATATTTATTTTTATCTCTTTGTTGCTATTTAACTTATATACTTATTTCAAAGAACGTAAATTCTAGACTCTATTTCTCCTAATCACTGCTTAATAACTGGTCCACTCAACGAGTTAAGAAATAATTATTATGCACCAAACAGATAGCGAAACATTTACGCAACTCCATTCCTTGAACAAAACTCAGAATTATTCTGACCTTTAATTTTATAAAAATAATTTTTAATTTCGATTCCTGCACCGATAGTAAATAGTGTAATTTTAAACTTAATAATCCTTCAGCAAATATGGGACCTTCGACTCAATACATACATAAATCATGTCTTTGTCTTTTCAATTTTCCTGCAGAAAATGAGGGGGAAAAAATGTCAGAAGATAAATGTTCCTTGAATGAATTTTATACGTATGATAATATTGTCTTTCCTGGTGCAATACATTTGAAATATATATATATATATATATATATATAAAACTTGAAATTTGTATGGATATCTCTATTACATTAAAACAGTTGATGCTTTTGTTTCAAAAAGTTTTTGTACATTTCTACCCTAGCACGGACGATAATAGCAAGATGAGTATAAATTAATATATATATATATATATATATATATATATAAACATTTGCAAGAAAGAAAAAAAAACTGACAACCGAATTTAATGCCCGTAATAATTGCTTTCAATACATAATAAATAGCAAAAATCGAAGTGACAAGATTTTGTTAATATAAATATTTTAAAGTACACAATATTATTAAAATATACGGTATATATAATTAAACAGAACAATCAAACATAAATGACATCTAATGTGTTGTGATCAATACTTATTATGTCTCTTCTGATTAGAAATTATTAAAAAAAGGGGGGAAGGGATCGTGTTAAAGATAACGGTTTGCATAAGACGTGAATCATCGAAATATTCTGTTAAAAATATAACTGCTTCTAATGTCTATCTTATATATAATTATAAGGCAATTAATTGTTTAAGCAATATCAACTAAAATGTACGAATATCATTGCAGAAAAATACAAATCATTTCATTCATAATCAATTCTATATCTCCATTAAAATAAAATATTTTTGGAATGGTCTTGAATTGGGCTCTTATTCAAGTCATTAAAATCCATATGAAATACGTTCGATGCATGATTAAGATAGGAAAAAATTGTCATTTTTACAGTTTAAAACTTCGGTCATCACTTTTAAAGACTTTTGTGATATATGCATTATTATAAGGTAGAAAAATGCAGACAAATGATAACATAAATAGGTAAAAAATACAATTCTTACAAGATAATCATCACTGATTATTTTCCCCTTCCGCAAAAATAAAAAGTGCAAAATACTATAACCAGACGCTTAAAATGGAAGTGATCGTATTTATGAAAATAGCATTTTAATTTCGAAATGAGAATTCATATTTATCTATATGAATAAACTGTCAATCCTGTCATTAAAATTTAAGTTCTTAGTTTGAGTTTACTGCCTAATTCGCATCATTACACCGAACAAAATGTAAGTAACAATTATTTGTTTTGACACCTAAACAAACATGGTTAATAATACTCTAACGTTAAATGCGGTAGCATTTTGTTCAAACTAACATAAAATTACAATATATATCATGTACATTGAGTTATTTCAAGGACATTTTACAAAATTTAATTTTATATAAAAGAGATGCATGGTTAATGTAAAGAAAAGAAAATGGGAACAGAACTTTAGCTAAACATATTGATCTAAAAAATTATCACACCTTTTTTTTAAAGTTTGAAAATGCTCTACAAGATGAAATTACAATCTTACTTAGCTCCTTAACTTCCTTTCGTTATATACTATATCCATTCTAACATAAACTTTGTGGATTTTACAATAAGAGGCGTGCTCTAAAAGTTAAACAATATTACGCAAAAATATAAGCGTTTGATATTAAATCAGTAACAGAGTTAAAAATTTAGAGTGCAATTAATTTGCCTTTTCTACAATGAAAAGAAACAAAGAAGGGGGAAACTGTTTATCTCATGAAGGTCAAAGAATGAGAAGATTTTTTTTTTTTTTTTACAAGGTAACAACAGGAATTTCCGCATCATCTACTATAGTATCTTTTGTTATAAAAAGTGATTAAAATGTCATTTCAAAGATTTATTATCACAAAATAATAATTAGAGTTGCAACTTTAAAAGCAGTTTTTCTCTCTGTATATTTAAAAATTCAATAACTACAATTCTAGGCTCATTAACGGAAAAGACTAACTTTTTACCCCCCAAAAAAAGAAATTTCCAAATAAAATCACACTTTGAACTCAAATAAAATTGTATGTATTAACTATCAAACTTAAGTTAGGTAGATTAACAAATAATTAAATCGCATGCCATGAACACCGATACTACATTTCACAGTTCCTAAGGATGAAAGCAGTTTAAAAACAATGTGTAATTTAACTTGAAAAACTTATTACGGCATTTTGTTTTATTAAAGAAATTGTAAAAAAAAAAATGAATACCAAGATTTGCAATCGTGATGTCAGATATAATGTTTTTAAGTGCTTTAATAAATTTATGCATGACCAAATACCTAATAAATATTTTTGGGGGATGCATGCTCCATTAAAAACTAAATTTTGTAATCATTCACTTTCCTTTCGAGAAATATTTCGTAAGCCTTGTGAAATATATTCTTTTTTTAATCTCTTCCCATCATCTATTACGAGATCATATTACGACATAATTTAATGAAAAGTCATATTTGCCCTCAATTCTTCTGAGAACATTTCTACTGCTTTCTGTGACCTTTTCAAGAAATTTTGACATGATTTGTAGTACAATTTCCATGTTGATAAATTTAATTATTTAACTTTTGGTAAAAAGCTACGAAATAAAAGGTAATGAATTTCATTTAGCAGATCTTAATAAACATATTCTCCATGGGGGGAAAAAGGGGGGAGGGCATTTTAAAAAGAGAGAAAGTAAATTAATTTCTATCACCACAAAAAAATAGCAAAAGTAATTAGACAACTACATTAATATGACAAATAACGAATAGCTTCTGTTGATAATTTTACAGCAGTATATATGAAAACAGGTCAATATAAAGTTATTTTATTTCAAAATTTTTATTAATAATTCTAACATTAAGTCACTTAATTGTAACATATATATGAATATAGTCTTCTCCTCATTGATACAAACACATTTATTTATCTCAGATAAGTTGTCAACAAGACTTATCAAGCACGCATTTTATCCTAATGACATTCCTAAAACAAATTGTTTACATCATTAAGCAATTTAAAAAATGAAAAAGAAAGCAGTAAATAATGGTTACTGTGATTCCAGGAATGAGACAAAATATAAATACATTACGACTATTTTTTAAGAAAAATATCAAAACCATTTAAACTACTTAAGCCAATTATATCGAAGTTAATACATGCGCAGTAAAAACTTATATCGAACACAACGTACCCTATATACACTGGTAAATTTTTTTTATTGAGATAAAGAGTACAACTACAAGCATTTTTGTATTTTTTGATCCTCTTATTAAAATTAAAAAAATACAATTTAATTGTAACAAATCTACTACTTCAACACAATTTAATTCATTTTTACTATGGCTATTTAATTTACCTTCTGTAAAATTCACTGACTCAAAAGTATCAAAAATTGTCAGCCAACCCGAAAAAAGTTCACAAAACCGGTGGATGACACAATGTTCGGGTTCACGCAAAACGTCCAACTTGTCTTTTAACTACAAAATTATATACCAGATCTGAATAAATTGGATACATGAAAAAAGTAAAGATGTAACCAATTCCATATCGATTTACACTGAGGACAGAAATATGTATTTGAAACATTTTCGGTAAGTAGGAAATTTTCAACTTACCGTTTTTTTCAAATTTTCATTTGTTACGTAGCAACGATACATGGTATCCAATTAGCACTGATTTTCGCACTTGAATCAATCACGTATACAAAAAGACTCTCGCATGAAGTATAGGAAAACAGCACAGCACTTGACTTGAAACACAATCCGAAAATGTTTACATAAAGCATCACAAAATATAACATAACTTCCAAAAACAATATAATATTTCAGTTTCTAAATTACTTGGGTAGCATATGTGCAAAAATATAGCACCGCAGCACAGTTTCTCAATCCACGTCGACTGCTGACACTGAATTGCAGCAATCAATCAGAAGTTACAGGCAAAAAAAAAGAGAGAGAGAGAGAGAGAGCAACAAAAAAAAAAGCGACATTTGAATGTTGCTATTTTATCAGAAAGTACAAAGGTGACAGAAGGAAAAGCCTTTTCCTAAACGAAAGATTTTGAACTTGAACGCGATAATGCCGTCTCAAACACAGTGAAGTAAAGGAATAAATGAAGGACTATAAAGTACAAAATAAAATATTGTTTACATTCCAAAATCTGTCATGCGTAGGATTTCAGTGGAACTTCCGCGAGGTAATTGGCGCCCTTCAGATGAAAGGAACGCATTATGATTTTTGCTCAATTGCCTTTCAGGCCGCATATAGAAAAGCCATTTTACGTCTCGTATTTCCTCCATACTCTCGTTCTGAAAACCGCCAGACGACGCCAACACAAAAAAGGATTTGTAAAATATGTCACTCATTCAAATTTCACTTTTTTTTCCCGCTTTGCTTTGATAAATACAATCCATTCTGAAACTTGTTGCACAGAATTTTAATTATATTTCTAAATATGAACAAAAATTACAAAAAAAAATTTAAAACACGGTACAGCCAAAAGTGAACGTTAATGTTTTGGTAGATGTTACATAGTGCACATTAGAAAGATCCTTTGTTATATTTCAAACTTTTTTTATTGCTTCATAAAATTCTGCTCGTCCTTTCCACAGCGGAAATGAAACGTCAAGTGGTGGAGGGAGTGATTGTTTATTAACATGGCATTGAGAATATACATGAGAGCTATTGCCGATGAGCCACATCATTTTGTACCTCGGTCAAGTGATGATCAACTTGAGCTGACACTTCTCTCAAATTTTCAACATCACACCAACGGGAGGACTTGGAACTTCGACCAGATTAAACATGCATCAGCCCCGCTAAGTGACTTAAAGACTGGAACCACCGACTAGATGAAAAAAACGCTAGCTGTGAGTCCGCGAACAGGATCGCTAGGCTATTGCGACTAAAGTTGTGAAGAGAGGAAACTTCCGATAATATTGTTGATTTTTATAAGTAAATAAGATTTAAGAAAATGAAGTAAATTTTTAATGCCCGAAACTAAAAAATATAACAATGTATTTTATATTTTCTAGTAAATAGAACAATTATTTGTTTTAACGTAACTTTTGACAAAACAAAAAGAAAAAAAAAACATTAATTTGATAAAAGTAATTTGTTTTTAATGATAACTGACTCCTATTTTGTATTTAAATTGAAAATCAATCATATATAGAATGAGTGTCATTTCAATTTCATAAGCACGATTGCCATTTCTCGTAAGTTCGTTCCTATAAATAAATTCTTACCATTTTATGCAATATGGTGTAAATATTATTATCAATAAGTAATTTACATAATTAGGTACAATAAAATTAAATACAATAAAAACTTAAACGAACAATAACTAATATGTCTAAATAAGTATCGAGAAAAGCATATTAACAATTAAATTTTGCATTTAAATTTTTCATTGATACAGAAAAACTCGAATATATATTTTAATAGTAAACTTATTGCTGTGATAAAACAATTACAAGTCATTAAATACATAAGAACAAAAAATAATCTGCTGTTTTATTCAGTATAATGAATAAATATATTTTTCACGGCAGCACATATTCTTCGAAGTAAAAAAAGCTATTGGAAATAAATATCAAACTAATAACACAAAAAAAGGGGGAAATATTCCTAAACTAAATGTACCAAAATTATACAAAAGAATAAATTATAAAAAATCTATTCATAATTATATATTCATGCAGTATTCATAATTTTTAAAAATAAGTATTGGTGTATATTGTTCGCATAAGCCTAATATATTTAAAAAGAACATAAACAGCATTGTTGTAAATCAGAATCTAGGTCCTAAGAATTATTTTAAAAATTAAAGACTGACAAAATATTTCAGAGAAGTTGAGGGGGGGGAGAAAGAAAAGTATCTGAAAATGGCTTAAAAATAAAAAATACACATAAGGAATTTCATAAATTATTAATAACAGGTCTAAATTTTAAGTGATCAGTTCAGATCAAAACAATAAATCAAGCTACACAAGTAAACAATTCGAGATAAAAACTAACGTTTTTATATTGTGGCAAAGCTTATTAAAAATTATTGAAATATTAGTGAATACTTGTCGCAAATGTCTAAATATCGCATGGAAGAACGATTCCCAAAGTTTCAGAGTTCTGATTTGATGGGAAGTTGGTTAAATTAACAATCGAAAATTAGATGACACACTGATTCACACACCAAGTGAAATACATAAAAACGTTGTAAAATCCATCAAAACATCTGATCAACAACAAACCGAAAACCGATTTTTTTATTTCTCATTCATACTCAAGCAAAACATTTTATTAACCTTAGTAAAATCGCGAAGCTATAAAAAAAAAGTTTTGAAAATCAATGAAAATGTGATTTAATAAATAGATATTTATTTAAAAAAAGAATGAAAATGTGACTTAAGTACAAGTTATGAATAAATTTTAAGTACATATGAACAATGTATTCGATCCATCTATAAATTAAAAAATATTTTTTTTAAAAAAACCTCAATCTCGACCAAGAAAATACCAGCTATCTTGAAAATTACGAGTGCTTTGACTTCCAAATGATACTTCATGTGTTTTATTTTCGTTACGGTATTACAAATAATTTTTTGAAGTCAGAATAATCAATTCAAGGGTAGTAGATACAATACAAAAATTAGCATTTCACGAGCATCGAGTAGAAGCAATGCATTTACAGTTTATTACGGAATTAATATATATATCAAACTAAGCCAGTCGTTATGATTGTTGAGTAGAACGGGTAGTTGAAAACGAGGATAATTAGATCACGATCAAGCGTAGATTGATTGTTTACTGACGTCGCATTGAAAAGCAACACGCTATTGGCGACGAACCTCTCTTAATTTTGAACCTCAGTCAACCCAAGGACGAACTTAAGCTGGCACTTCCTCAAATCAACATCACCCTAACGGAAGGTCTTGGAGCCTCCTTAGACTGCTACAAGGCAGGTTTCTAGTAGCATCAGTTTCTCGAACCCATGGCTCCGCGGAAGAAAAGCTGGTTGCGAATCCGCGGCAATGACCACTAGGATACCGCCAGCCACCGATTAAGTATAGAAAAGAAAACTTATTCAAATATTGTAACGAATCAATTTTTTTTGGAAAAAATAGGACAATCGTAAACCAAAAAGCTTGCTTTTTTTCCTTTTAAAAATGCTGACTTAAACACAATTCAGCCCCCTCCACCTTTTTTTTTTTTTTTTTTTTTGGAAAAAAAAATCATATCCTAATATTTCATAAATTATACAATACTATATTTTTAAGAATAAAAAATTGACAAATTTAATCGTGTCCGGTAATAACCTATCCCGAGAAACTCTCGGTTCTTATTTACTTAATTCATAAAATTTTATTACATACTCATCAAACGTTAATTATGACGAGTGTGAAATACACTTCTTCGATTCACTAGATTGAAATGACATAAATTGATATACATCTGTCGTTCGAGGCTGTGAATCGATTAAATGCGAATCATAAAAGAGGGAAAAGCACTGCTCCTTACATCACACATACACGTGTAAAGGAAGGGAAAACATTTAATAGAGCTCCAGAAAATTTCCTTTTACTTAAGTCATCTATTTTGAACATGTGTAAAATTTACAGCATGTTAGACATAAATTGCAATGTAGAAGATAGGCTCGTCTATAGAGATTCGAATATGGAAGCATACCGTCGGATCTCGATAACTCGCGATAATTGGGACCCATGGTAACTAAAACGCGAGTTACAGTATTATTATAACTATAGTGAGCTATAAAATAAAATACAACATCGATATGGATTTTCCGCGTAATGTTTACACTCTTTCAACATTATTTTTAATTAATTCAGGAATCAATTATACCAGAAAAAAATTCTTTCTAACCCTAAAAATTTGACCACTGAAAAAAATGGTTGAACATACAGTTAATTTATCTGACCACAAGATCTAGAAAATAATCGCTTGGGGGGGGGGGGAATCGAACTGGAACATTTCACTCCCTGAGAAATGGTGATTCATATCCAATCCAAACATTTAAAGACAAAAAAGATAAATAAATGGTGGCAAAATGTTCGACACTCTTTGCCCCAAGTTCTTAAAGGATGCGTCTCCAAAACAGTCTTTTTCTTTATCTCAGCTGACAGATTTTTATCTGCTATCTTTTGTGACGAAAGTCACTGTCTACACTTTAAGATTAGAGGACTCGAGGGTTCTGGTTCAAAAATATTTTCCAACTTTACTCCAGCACATTTTTTTTGGCTCGTTTTTAGGTATACAAGAACCATTTTACTCATTTCCATCTCATGTTTCTAGTTTCTCTTATTCAGAGTATAAGTTAGTTATTGCAAATTGGAACTCCATGACAAGTTTATCCCAAGATATACTCGTAAAATAGAAAAAGGTACGATATTAATGTCAACCGTTAACTGAAAGTCTTGGTGTCATCTGAAATTTGATTGCGCTAAATCTCGCAAAAAGGAATAAGGGAAAAACTGGGAGCAAAGCGAAATCGCGAGTTTCCTCGTTTTTGACTGTATTTAAGGGATGAGTTGATTGTCGGACAGAAGGAAAAATACATGTAAAATATTAATCACAGTTTTTTTTTTACTTAGAATAAGTTCATGTATTTGCAAATAATACATTTGTGACTTGCAAGTTTCAAGTGACAATGTACAGAAAAATGTGCATAAAAACATGGTGTTATTTTTAAAAAATGTGTAGAAAATCAACGGCATTCCAATTTCGAATCAGCATCACACACCACAACATACGTGTGTGTGCGTGAACGCTATGACCATTTATTTTGAACAGATATTTTCTGTCACTGCTTCGATCACTAACATGCTCTTTATATTCATAAGCAGTTTCGTGCGTACCGTTATTCTGAGAATGTCAATGACTTACGTTATGTATTGGTATGAGAGAGAAAAGAGCTTAGGGTTAATTTAATTGGATAATGGAAATTTATTCTTGCCGATGAAGCAACAAACAGATGAATTGATAGATTACATCTATTGGGAAAAGGCATGAATGAATAGTGAGAAAAATATTTGGAGAGTTACAATGACTTTAAACAAAAATTCTATTACAGTTTATGCATAACCGCTCTTTTTCATTTAAGTAGCGACAGCTGAATTAAATATGTGATGCTATATTATTTATTACATAAATTAAAGGAGAACGAGAATTACTAGTAAAAGATATACGCAAACATCTATTATTTTTTTCCGAGGTATTTATTTACGAAAGCCATGGAACTAATTCGTAATCTTCCTGTATTAGTTTTAAATTGATTGATTTTCAGTATTTCGATTTTTATTATCTTCACTCAAAATTTTCCAAGAGTAAAATCTTTCAAATGATTGAATTTCCCTTTCAACTTCACTTCTAAAATTAATTATTGATATTTACATCTAAATTCGAAAACAATCAAATTACAGTTATTTACGATCAAAACAAAACAAAGAAAAAAAATTATATATTTCAAATGTAATTTACACGGTAAATCAAGAAACTGATACATTAGACCTTACCGAAACAAAAACAAATTTATGAAAGATAACAGAATAAACATCATAAAACAAATTAGAATTCTCATTTTGACAATTCGATTGATAAGTTCATTTCTCCTCCGCTATAACTTTTCTTATGTAGTAATACGATTCTAATTAGTTTAAGATGCTAGGGATCATTAAGATTTAAATATTTCGAAATAAAGTGCACAATATTTTCCAGGATTATATTTCATGCAATAAATAAGATTTCAACTTTGTTTACAAAAATATTTTTATTATATTATACATATTTTTATACAAATATAGTTATGCCATTAAGAAATATAAAAGATAGCCACAAGCTGAAATTAACATAAGCTTTAATTTATGAAATAAATTACATAAAATCATTTTATTAAAAAAATCTTATGCTGCTATATAATGTTTAATAATGATCACTGATACACTTTTGACATGAGCCACAGAAATAAATGCAGAAAATCGAATAAAAAAAAAAAAGAAGAATCAGAGTAAGGCATGCATGATACTCGTAAAACTACCATTAAGAACAATATCTTATAGTTCTCATGTCATTTTAACGATACATTGCACGCGAACCAGTGCTTAAAACAATAAGGTCACACAAGTAACAATACAAACGCAAAGAAAATGTTATCAACAAAGAAAAAGCATGTTGATGCAGTCACTATGCCACATTATGAGGTACTGGAGATAAAAGATTTAGTAAACGAAAAAGATTTTAATATAGAAACTCTTAGAAACAGCAATATAAGCAATATATACTTTCCTTAACGTAACCTAAATTACTTCAGAAAATCTTCATTATCACAAATTTACCTTCAAACAATTAATACCGAGCTAAAATCATAAGTTTATGGATCGAAAAATATGCCAAACTTCCAAAGGAATATATTACCTTTTAACGATGAATTAATGTGAAGACTATTCATCAGTGGAAATTCAAGTAGAAAAATCAAGTAAACTAGATTTCAGCTCAATACACATTTAAAGTTTAAACATTTATTTCAAAATAAATACTTGAAATTTATTTTATACTGATTCTAAAAAAAAGTTCCTCCACAAAATTAGCTTCTATTTTATTAAATAAACAAAAGCTTTTTAAAAGGCAAAAAGAATAAGAAATCAGAACAAGCAAAGGGAGAAAAGCAGCACTTGAACACAAAATATATTGTCCGAAAGAAGAATGAAATCTAAAAATACGAATGCCAAGTGCACGAGAAGCAGCCCAGCTTTCAGTATTGTACTAACAAAACTAAATCAACTTTACAACTGCTCCCCACGAAAAAAAAAATTTCTTTCCGTAAAGATCTGTCACACGCTCCTGTTAAGAAGCATCATTCAACAAGAGTGAAACAAAAAAAAAAAGTGCGATAAGGGAGGCAGAGTAAAAGTTTTAACTAATCCATTTCTTCTCGAATACTTAATTTTCATATACTTTTGAAACTAATTTTTCTCTAAATGTTAAAAAAATTCCAAAAAGTTGTCGTTATAATGGGTATGGATATTAATTTTTAAAAGCAAATGTTTCGGCCCCAGGTGATTTAAATATGTTGATATAAAAAAAAAAAAAAATGGAAAATATACGAATATATATTATTGAAAAGACATAATTAACACACACAAAACTACAATTTTTCAATATAACAACACAGTGATAATGATTCAGTTTAAAAATTAAGATGCAATATAAAAAATCGAGGAAATCGAATAATTATTCATGACATTTCGTAAAATGCGCTTTATGCACGAAAAAATACGCACGATCCATCCGAAAAACGAGAATGCATTATCTATCAAGCAGGACAGAACATGCCCTAAATATGAATCGAAACAATGAAGTCACTAAACTTAAATGTGTCTGTAATATATAAGCATGCATGCAATGCATGAAAAATACCTTTCCCAATGTGAAATATTGATATCTTTCTTTGTCAGAGTATTAAAGAATTCGAAGTCGGAATTTTTCCTCTACAAAGAGATACACAGCTACTAACTAGAAAAAGCAAGCGTTACGCATTTTCATAAATAAAACATAAAATTATGTGATATTCATAAACATTTCGGTAACGACCATGAACTCATACAGAAAAGAAACTACAATGTCCTAGTTACTTTTCAGACACTCGGCAGTCCTAATGATCTTTAATATACATAAATTCTCTCTGATCAAGATTTTCCGTGAAATAAAAATTTCATTTTTACCCAGCTTTTCTGGCTAAACTGTAGTTAATTTTACACACGAATGTAGTTCTCCATAATTTAATGTCATGAGTCCCAAACAGGCAATTACTCTAACCTTTTTCAAATATTTCTATAATGTTTTAATTTTTTTTAAAAAAAAAAACAGGAATAATTAAAATTTATATATTTTTTTCATTAATTCTTCCATTTATTACAATAGATCATATATATGCTTTAAATTTCTTAAAAGACCATTTAAAAGTTTTAAAAAATAAAGAAAAGCGTTCATTCCAGACAGTTTATAATGGACTTTTCTCGGTGATTATTTGTGGGGTCTAAAAACACTTGTGATTATCTATACGCTTATAATTGATGCGAAATATTTCACACATTATTAAGAAAAGAAAAAAAAAAGATTTTTTTAAATTTCCTCTCTCAAGTCTTCACTATGAGTTTATTCATGCTATTTCGAAAAATCATGCAATTTCGTAGACAGCATGCCACCCTCTAACTCTACATTTTACTATGGATTAGAAAAAAATTATATAATATATGAACATTCTCTCATTTTAACACATAGTAAATTTGATTAATTGCACGAAATATTGATGTACGAAGTGGCTATTAAACAATGTGACAGACGCGACTACAGAAGTACGCATGCGCCAAACGCCAGCGACCGACAGCTGTTTAGCGTGAAGCCATTCTCTTTCAAATGCAGTGCCTCTCGCTTCTGTAAACAAATTCGTATACCCATAGCCTTAGTTCTCATTAAAGGTTTTTTGTTTTTTGTTTTTGTTTCTCCGGAATAATGATGGGTGAGCAACAAATTGTGAGATTTTACAAGAAAATTGAATAAACCGCTACTGAAACTTATAATTTATTGAAAGAAGTGTATGGTAATGAACGTTTATCGCATGCACTTGTTTTTGAACGGTTTAAGCGTTTTCAAGATGGCAGAGAAATCGCTGAAATTGATTCATTCCCAGGTCTCCCTTCCATATAAAAATCGACGACAATATCGAAAAAATCGGTAATCTGATCGTCAGTTAAGTATTCGTGCGATTTCTGAGACTGTAAGAATTGACAAAGAATCTGAACGTAATTTTTTTCCCAAGACAATGCGCCGGCTCAATCCACATTGCCTGTCAAGAAGTTTCTAGCAAGTATAACATTCCAGTGTTAGACCATCCATCTTATTCGCTGGATCTTGCGCCATGTGACTTCTGTTTCTTCAGGTGAAATCTGCATTAAAAGGAATAAGATTTGAGTCTTCAAAAGTGTGAAAGAGAAAGCGGTATGCGTCCCTGAAGACTTCCAGCACTGCTTCAAACAACGGAAGATTCGTATGGAACGTTGTAGGGATGAGGAGGGGTGCATATAAGTAAATATGTATGGAATCAAAATACAATGTTTTACAGCGTCAGTCTGGTTATTTAATAACATTAATTAACGGAAAGGAAAGCTTCACTGAGGATGAACATAATATACAAAAAGCTATTTGAACATTTCACCGTAATAGATGGATTAACCAGACCTAAATTTAACGTAAATATTTTTGAATTAACCCCCTCTTCATATAGCATTATACAAAAATGGGAAGGGGTGAGAAATCGTTTTCCTCAATAATCACAAACCAAGATATTCATGAAATTGATTATGTGGAACGGATCTCAATACATATTTAAAATATTTAATTTGTTTGGATTAACGTCACTCTAGAACTACACTAAGACGACAGATCACATAATTTTAAACCACAGTCTAACGGCAAGGAGGACAATTAAATTGGTATTCACTTTCAACTTCTATATCTCTTAGCATAAGGATTTTGAGGCACAATTCCACTGAACATTCTCAGTTGCTTCCCCACATAATTTGGACAATTATTTTGTTTAAAATTACAATAATGCTAAATTCCTCAACATAATACCTGAATACAATATAAAAGTAATTATATCTTTCTTTTATTGTTAATTTGGTTGTTGTAAATTAATGTACCATTCGAATGAAGAATGAATTAAAGCGACATATTTCGGTATTTTGAGCAATTATTATGTGATTTTGCCATTTGCAAGCCATAGGTAGAATTAATTTCAACTGCAGCAACATTAAAAATCCAAACGCGAGTGACAAAAATGATGGATAGACCATTTGAAATAGTTCAGGTGCCATCTGTATTAAATAAAAACAACAATATAACAGAAAGATCAAAAGCTCTAGTTGCTTTATGCTTTTGAAAGTGTCACAAACATCTGTAAAATTTGGTTTGCTAAAGCAATAATTCTATATCATGGCGAATGAGAAACAAGGTTAAAGGCAAGAGCTAGACCTGGCTTAACTGTACCAAACACTTGTTTAAACTATGCATAAAAGAAAAAGAAATGGTTGACAAGGAGGGTCGAAAATAGAGAAGGATCGCTAGCATATCCCGGAAGCGAGTCACACATATTTAGCAAAAATATTAAACCCATGGGAAAGAAAAAATGATGGAGGTACCTCGGGATTTCTGTACTTACCTAAAGAAGGTTAGCTTCTACGGAATCTGTTTCACTGTACAATGATGGCATGGTACAATTTTACAAAACGCGTCAACAAAAAATTTCAAAAAAACAAAAAGGAAATTTGTGATTTTAGATTTTCCAAAATGGAATTCAATGATATTCTTTTATTTTCTAATTTCATTCCAAAAATTATAATTGTTATCTCATAAGCAGATATTCTAGAATAAAACGATACTTACGAAAACTTGAAAACATTAGAGACAAAATTCTCTAAAAAATTATATATATATATATACTAGCTGATACCCGCCCGCTTCGCTGGGCAGACGATAATATTATATTTTGGAACCTATACATAAAATATCAAGAAAATTGGAGCATTGAAACGACCTTTGTGTTCTCTAGATGGTTTTTTATCGGCATTAATTATAACCTTGAACTCCTTTTGGTCTTTAGGAACTGAATCAACAGCAGCTTTGAAATCGTGAATATACCTGTTATGTTCATGTAGCTCCTTTTGTAATTGGCTAATTCTGGCTTAACACCTGGGAAAATATTACAACAATGAATGTTTCTTTCACGTTCATCATCAAAGAGAAAGTAAAACTGAAGAAAAGAAGGTTGCTGAGGAGGCTCAGCCAATAGGCTACCTATCCTGTGGTATACCTGGCCCTGGACTTTAAATGTTGGCATAAAATTTCCTTCCTTCAATTCTTTTGCTCCGAATGACGTCATCTGAAAATATCCATTATACTTGCGAATTGTAGAAAGAAAATGTTCTGAAAGCTGATCCTTATGGCTAAAAAGACTATTCAAAGGTTCAGGGAAGGATCTAATAACAGGAAGCAGGACTTGACCACCACTCCAGCACATTCCTGGAGGTTCTTCTATCCTTTTAAAGCACGGCACCTCGAACAGGGCAAACGTTTTCCGATACTGACAATTTTATCATTTGAATAGTCCAATATATATTTCATATTTAAAACCAGACAAATTTTTGGAAGTGCATGGCGCTAAATTAACTTTTGATCTTTTATCATTGTATTTAATTACAGCTGCCTGATTAACGTGGGGAGTATAAGAAAAGTATTTTCTTACGCTCTATGTACTTCAGGATGGCTTTTAGTATATTTTGAAGCAGCTTCTCTATGTTCTTCAGGATGACTTTGAATATATTTTGTAGCAGCTGGTCTTACTTGTTTATATCTAATTGAATTAGTGAATCTTTTTCTTCATTTCTTTTACCTTTATTTAGTTGAAGAGATATTACATCATTAATAATTGATTCACTTGAACTTGAAAAATCAATGTTAGATATTGATTGAGTCTTTGAAACTAACACAGACACATTTTCTTGAGGCTGAAACACTAAAGATGACACATTTTCTTCATTTTGTTTCACATTATCATAACCAAGATTAACTTTACTTCTATTTGTTAATCCAACTATTTAAATAAAACATCAAAATGACTACTATTACAGTTTCCCATAAAACGTAATATTTTTTCCCCCTGAATTGTTTCCCCAACAGAAGCTATAAGGCAGCCACCTTGATAAACTTCGAACTGATAGGGAAATAGCTCTGCCGCCGCCATAATTTAGCAAATAGATCCATACGTGTTTGGTTTACACATTTCGGTAAAATATAAATCGTTAGTATTTATAAGGGGCGCCAGATAGCATTTGAGGGTAGCATTTAAACCGATCCCAGTTGTCAAACACCCCGTGAGAAACAATAATATTTCTCATTTTATACGCCATCGATATGTCACCGAACACCAGCAAAGACAGAGACGAAAATAAACATGCTCCGTCGCCAAGAATTTGAAAAACTTTGAAAGGAGTAGGTATTCCATCGATCCAAATATATTCAACATCCATTATTAAGAACTATAAATGAAAAGTAAATATGAAAAATCAATTTTTATTAACCTACAATAAAATACTTTTCAAGTTAAAAAATATAACCAAAATTAACTTTTTTAAATCAAATTATTTTAAAATTCAACAAAAAATACTAACAAAAAAATGAAGTATAATAAAAAATTTTAGCAAAAAGTCACCCGTATTACGCGATCCTTTTTGCAAAAGGATAACTCTTACGGTAGCAGCATATTATCTGGAACTGCAATTGAATAAACAGAATAGCTCTTAAAAATCATAGCATTAAAAATAATTCTGTATTCTGAAAACAATAAAATATCCAGCCATTTTAAAAAATGAAAAATGTTTATTTCCTACAAAACAAAAACTAAAAATTACCAAAATACAGAAACAAAATTTTTGTATATTTACATTAGGTTACAATTAATGCATACATCAAAATAAATATTTTGATAGCTACTTATTTTTTTTATTAATGATATGAATAACATACCGTTATTATTCATTTGTTAAAAGCCAACTTCAATATCTTCGTTAGATTGCGTTTAGATTTACAAATGTAGTTTATCAATCATTATTAATAATAAAATATTTTTCTCATAAATTTAAAACTTACGTCTAGGTTCCACAACAATAAAAAATTATCGTTTGCTCAGCAAAACCGAAATCAGCTGGCGAGCGAAATCAGCTGGGGTTACCATAGTATAGCTTTTTAAAATTCACAATGCAAGGTCATTGAAATGCTTCGACTTGGCGGTGGAAGATATTTGGTGATATTTTGCAAAAAAGAGCCTCTTCTCCAAAATCTTGCCAATCATCCATCAGCGCTTCAATATTAAATTATTTGGTATTTTTCCATTTCCCACGCGCAAATCTTGCAAGTAAACTTAATTGGTAGCGATACACAGTATACATTTAAAAAAATATATTCCGTTTGGCGTTGGTCATGTAATTTTTGGCGATAAAGTCGCCAAAATGACATAACCGATGGGTAAGAAAAGATTAACCGATAATAACTACATTTTGGTTAAGAATTCCATAAAATCCGTTCTTAGTGAGCGTCTACATTGCAAAATGAGTAACTGTACCAAATTTCAAGTCAATCGGTTGTATAGTCTTAGAGATATCGTGATGAGTCAGTCAGTGGTATTTCGCTTATATATATATATATATATATATATATATATATATATATATATATATATATATAATTTTTAATTATAAAAAAAAGGAAAAATGGCAAATAAAAGCAGGTATTCGGCGAATTAAAAATTTATTGCTTTGGAAATAATAAAGTACAAATTTGTATGTTCTCAAAAAGATCAGACCACAGGTAGTCATATTTGACATGACACATTTTTCTAAATGTATTGGTGCCATCTTGAGCACAAGATTCGGACATCAATAAAAAATATACATGCAGTCAGCAGACCGATTTGGATGCTGTGTTTCATGACATATTAGGCAACGATATAGATCGACCAAGACGAGATGAACTCTGACTCCACCCAGGTCAAATGGATGATTTAATAATTAATATTTACGATATTGATTGATTTTATTAAAGTCACTCTCAGACGCAACTCGAGGGCTATTGGTAATAGACCTTGCAAATATGAACTTCGATCAAGTAACAAGGATTACACATGAGCTGGTACCCCATTCTCCAAACTTCCACACCATCACATTTTCGGCAACCATGGAATAAAGGAACGGCTTAGTAGCTTGCCCCGTTTTACTGTTAATTATTTTTCTTTCAAAAAGCCACAAAATAAAAATTCATACATCAGATGAATAACAACAACATTTAAGTTTCATTAATTAATTATAGAAGAAATTAAAATTTACTTTAAAAAGATACTATTTTCTCCGTTTCTTCCTATGATGAAAAAGGCTAGTTTATTGGGGAGCGGAGCCATATCATTTTTCATCCTGGACAATCTCTGTATCATTACTGAATACATTATCTGTATCATTACAATCTGAACATTACTGAATTAATTAATTATTACAATCTGTATCATTACTGAACAAAGTACGAACTTAATTATAGAAGGTTTTTAACCGTATAGCTGATAGCATATAGTTACCTGAAATTGCACCGTAAAAATCATTTAAATATTTTTAAAGAAATTTTTAATTAAAAGATATTATATCCAGATTGTGAATTTTTAACGCAAACCCTGCTCTACTGCCCAAAAACAAATACTTACCCATAACCTCGTTTAACTAGTTTTAATGAAAAATAACACGAAAATGAAGCACACATATTAGTTACAGCATTATAATTATCTTTAAATGATTATTTTGTCTATTTTAATAATAAATTTTAGATTTAAAATTCAAAAGACTTCATTCAAAATTCATAAGAGAAGAAAATTCAAATACTTCGATTATATATATGTATGTGTATTTCGTCATTTTATGCGGAATATTTTGATACTAATCCTTTGACAATACTTAAGAAACTTCAAAAGTTATTCAAACAATTGTACAGTATGTTTTCGTAAAATCAACATTTAAATGAACATGCCATACCCACATAGTTTTGAATTCGATGTGTTTTTCAGTTTATTTTTTTTATTTATTTTTGCTTAATAAGCCACATTAAATTTCTTAAATATTGGGATGAATCAATAAGAAGCTAAGTAATTAATAAGATGAACAAAAATAAAAGTTTATATTTGTCAATCTTGAAATTTTGCTCCAAGTCGATTCGTTCTGATCTTCATTTTTTAGATTGCCTCAAATCTGGCCACTAACATTTTCAAGGATGAACGTCAAATACTAACTATAATTTTAGAGAAATCTGTTGTAAAAATATTTTGAAATGTAGGCTTAGCAGAAGATGGTAAACTTTGAACTAAACAAAACAACAAAACTAAACTGAACCCAAAGAGAGAAGAACCGAAACATCTGCAAGTTTTGCACCCCCTACATGGGCCGTTTAAGTTCTGATTCTAATGGGAGCAATTGATAAAGACGAAGAATATCAAAAATAATTTTTCTAAGGAATTAGAAGTGGGGGGAGGACCTATATGTAAAATATTTTTATGAAAAATGAATTAATTTTAATAACATTCAATATTTTTGTCTTCTCATAAACGGTACATATTTACATATTTCATTATTACATTTCAGTTTAACATTTAATGTTTAAAATACATGAGCACACAATATCTGAACTAATATTAATTTCTTTAATAAAGAGTTTAAACTCGTTTTCTCATTAAAAGGTTTATTAATAGCGATATAAAACGAGTAATAAGATCGACAAATATTTTTGAGAATAAACCTGTCATTAACGTCGATCAAACTTTGACGCATAGAGACAAGTTTCATTTCCCTAAATTTTTTTTTACTCTTACGAACATCATACGCGTTTTTTAATACACATTACAGAATTGCACATAATTAGATATATGTGAAACTTAGAAATCAATCCGAAGAAATATTATTACTGAGGATGGGGGTTCACGAGAAAGGAGAAACGGCAAAGAACACAAACAAAATTAATATTTTAAAAAACGTGAAATTCTTTGAAGAATTAAAAATGAAACGTGTCAAAAAGTCATCAATTCATTAGAAAATAAATGATTTTTTTTTTTAAAAAAAAAAAGAAGCATTTAATATTTATAATTATAAATACTACATTCCGTATAATTGAAATGATGCATGATTAATTCTTTAAAAGAAAAACCAACCAAAAAGAAGCATTTAATATTTATAATTTTTAATACTACATTCCGTATAATTGAAATGATGCATGATTAATTCTTTAAAACAAAGTATGAACTAATTAGTATTATTTTGTACGTTAATGTTACCAACAGGTTGATCCCAAAATGAATTTAAACACACAAACGGGCTACTCTGACACTTTTGAGACAGGGGTATACGATATGAGTTACAAAAAAAAAAAAAAAAAAAAATTATAAGTGAGGTATATGAATTAAAATACTGTTAGTCTGCAGACGATAATTTGTGGCAACAACCACGGTTTACAAAACGTAGAATAAATTTTGAAAAAAAAAAGAAGAAGAAGAAGAAGGAAAAAAGAGAAAAAAAAAAAAGAAAAATGGAGTTGACGCGAAATTGCACGCAATGATTTTTCGGTAGGGCTAAATCAAGAAGAATACCTTCAACACCTACAATTGGCACATGGAAACGAAACTCCATCTCGTGCCACTATATCCAGATGGCTCACAGAATTGCGTAGAGGTCGATGTTCGCTTCTTAAGACCTTTGACAATAGTCAGAGCAGAAAACGTATGGGCCAAACGAAAAATTCCATTAGCTGTACATACCAAATAATACAGAAGACACTTAACATAGGATTCGCAGATAAACATAAAATTATTCACGAAGAACTCAATAAGAAAAAATTATTTGTCGTTAGGTCCCCCATAATTTAACAGCACATCAAAAGGCGTTAAGTATCATAATCAAGAAACCCTAAAATTACTTAAAGATGGGGGACACCACATTATTTCTAAAATCATAACTAATGATGAAACGAACATACCATTTCTTAAGTTCCAACATGTCAACAAAGTAAAGATTGGTTTTTTGAAGGTAAACCTAAGCCAACCTTGGTGAAAAGACAACGAGAAATGTAATGTTCGCCGATTGCTTCAGAAGTACAGGACTAGTCAAAACCAAAAAGTTTGAGGAAAAGAAGACAATTACAGTCAAATGATTCACCACTCAGTGTCATCTTGAAGTTCTTCAAGAAGTGAATGCTAGGAAACTTTTGTTACATTATCGTAATGCATCTTCTCTTTCAGCAAGACAGAGTTCAAATTTGTAGTACATTGGTTCCCAACCGGTTGGTCGTTGCCGGTTATCAATTTTAAAACTTAAAAGTAGGTGTTAAATCTTAGTAATATATTTAAATCGATGATTATTAAAAAAAAATAATGTGTTAGAAAGCAAAGAAGGTGTTATTTATAAACCAGAGGCATTTTAAATATAATTTATTATGTTTGTTTTTAAAAATTGCATTTGAAATCTTGATTTTGATATTTCTCAAAATGAGTTTTCTTAACATATAGCAACGTAGATATCAGAAAAAGTTATGAACCAAATTGATTTAAATTTTGCAAGTATTTTCCTTATACAGTTTTTAAGAACCGCTACTACATTCATGGTTGTAAAATTGATATGTTTTTAGTAACAAAGGTATAAATCATGTATTGTAATAACTTTTTATTTATTTTTTATTGTATTTGACCAGAAATACAAGAAAAATTGTAGTAATATGATTTCCATCATGAAAGTAGTACCAGTTTCCAAAGATGTTATGCTTTATAAGATAAAATTTACAGAAAAATGATATTTTTGTTCACTTTTGAATTATGAGCGTTATTCTTATACTCAATTTATGTACTATTTTCACCATGTTTTCCACTCTAAAAATTTTTTTATTGGAATTAAAAGCAGAATATTAAATATGTTTTTCTCAGTGTTAAGTTATATTTCAGCATTAAAAAAATTTTAATTGCAAATATGAATGTATTTTTAAAAATTTTCAACGAAGGAGTATGGATACCTTAAAAGAGAAATGTCATAAATTTCAACATACAAGTAATTTATGAAGTAATGAATACTGTTCACTTTCAAAAGTGTTCCTCTGTTGGCTCTGCGATTTCACACTATTTTTTCAGCTGTGCGAGCATCGTGTTAGATCACCGCTCGGGGATATTTTTTTCTTCTTTTAAACTCTCTTTTTTTGAGCGGGATCTTGATGATCACCACCTCCACAGGAAATGTCGTGGTCAGAGGGGTTAGGTTAGGTTAGGTAGGTAGAATATTTTTTGAGCATTTTTGTTCGAGTTTCTTTGCGAACTCCTTTGTATCCGGAAAAAGTTATTTTAAAAATTTATGCAATCCACTTATTGATTATCCAGCTGAGCTTCACAACAGATACCTATAGGAAGAAATGAGACCAGACCCTTCCCTAAAAATTACGGTAAAAGTATGAAAATATTGTATTTAAATTTAAAAGTATTAGATATCATTGATTTAATAACTCCAGACTTGGGTATATTTTCGTGTTAACGAAAGCTTTGAACAATTAGATAGATTAAAATGGAAGGGAACCGCTTTGAGAGCAACAGTTCCTAAGCTATTAAAAAAGTTGAGGGAAATTTAGTAAAGAAAGGTGGAGTTGGATTATGCAAATTACATGAATTAATAATAGAGAAGAAAAATAGTTTAAAAGAATCGGATGAGGTTGCTCATTCAATAATTGAAGTATATTCAAACGAGTGAGTGATAGTATTTTAATGCTGCTACAGCCAAATGTGGCCATGCTACACCAAAGAGCTGTGATCTAGACGTGTGAAAGAACTGGGGGGGGGGGGGAAGAGATATAAAATGGTTGACAAGGAGGGTCGAAAAAAGTGAAGGATCGCTGGGGTATTTCGGGGGCTCGTCACCTGTGTTAACCAATGACAGTTAACCCAATAGGTAAGAAAAAAGATCACTATGGTCCCTCGAAGTCATGATGCCCGTACTTACTTAAAGAAGGCAAGCGCCTGTGGTCCTCCCACCAAGAGGACCAATCCCTTAATATAATCCCAAATGGCAGGGAGCCCGGCCATATTCCCAGACACTGGGTACCCATTTTAGTCACCTCTAACGACATGTATGAGCTACAGTGGGACTATTCCTTCACATCCAGCTAATACACGGGTAGGGTTTTTAGAAGCATCAGAGCTCGATTTCCCGACTCGACGAAAACAACGCCAGCTGAGAATTTCTGACCATGACCACTAGGCTACAGCAAGCACATTATTGAAACGGGATCACGATAAGAAGAATGAATCGGTAAAAAAAGGTTAAACTTATTCGATGAATTCATCTAACACAGATTACACCCAAGAATGATGAAAAGCACAATGAAATGTGATTACACTAGAGAAGATCAGAAATGGCTTACGTACAAAAGAAGGATTGGCGTTTTTGCCGGTGAAACTGTCAATTATGCTAGCCAAAGAGCCATTTAGAGATTCTAATAACTATGATTTTGTTAAAAATGTTAGTCTGAAAATATGTAAATTGAACGGTGAGAAACTAAAACAATGTTTTTATAGACATCATAAATCACACGAACTAAAATTCCCCTAACGTAAGAGATGAGACAGAAAAAGAGGATCTGCTGCTAAATTTGTATCAGTTCTAGATCTGACAAGAGGCTACTGGGAGATACTATTAAATAAAAATGCTCAAAGATATGTTGCATAAGTGCATTTGAGGAACTGTAGGGAAAACTATCTAAAATCCAGGTTTATACAGCCGTGATTTTACAAAACCATTCGTTATCCAGCGTGATGCCTCAAAGCTTAGGATTGGTGTTGTTCTCTCTCAAGTAAGTGAAGAAGAATATCCTGTCATATTCCTGCAAAAACGCTTTTCGCTAGCGGAACGAAAATATAGTACTTAGGAGTGTGTGTGTGTGTGTGTACAGCCATTATTTCCTGCAGTAAAAAAGTTATCTAGTGGACACCAAAAATTTGTCGTACAAACTTATTATAATCCATTGGAGTAATTTGAGAAAATACTGAAACTAATCCAAGATATTTAAAATGGGTATTAATTTTACAATAATTTAATTATCAAATTTCTTATCGCAAGGGAAAACAACATCAGAATGCTGATGATTTTAGTCGTTTTAGCACTAAAAATTAAAAACTAATTGTAAAGTTAATGGTAGAACATAATACTTTTCTTTATATTTCTTAAGTCTTACGTTTGGTACATGTGCTGTAATACTTAATATTTCTTTGTATTGCAAATGTGTTAAAAATTTTCATGTAATTAGAGTAAAAGGGATAAGTTATAGTGCGCTGCACAGCTAAAGTACTAATTTCAGATAGAACTGGTACTTGTGCATGTATTATTATTAAGAAAAAAATTCAATATTTCTGGGCTATTTTAGTACTATTTTTCTTTATTTCCATGAACTTCACTTTTGTCAGTTGTTTATAGGTTAAGAGATAAAAGTTTTCTCCGTGAGGGGAGGAATTAGTTTATAAAGAATGTGCGGTGATTCGGTTGACAAAGAGATGGCGTTATTTCATAAAAGAAACTGGATATCGAAGTACTGAACAAACAAGAGAATGGTCTAACAACCACAGGATGATCCAACAGCAAAGGATTATGTAATCATTGGAAAGAATGACATGATAATTTTTACATATTTTCTCGGATGTTTTAATATTTTTTGTGTACGTAATGTGTGATGTGTTCGTAAAATTTAAGTGTTGTATCCTAAAATGAATAAACGAAGATACGGATACTAAGAGACTGATTATTTCAAGCTATACGAATGACTTACGGCAGCACACCAGTATTCGGATCAATTAAATTGATGGTTCAATTTAAAATATTCGAATTTATAACACCACTTAATTATTCAGTTTCGTAAGCTTTCCAAGAGTTCAAAAAAGCGGTGGATCCTTTCGTCAATATTTTCTTTTATTGCTTGGAAACAATTAAACGCCATTCTATCAGGAACTCTCAACAGTGAATAAATTCTTGCCGCAATCTTTTACGTTGCAAAGCCAAAGCTTGTCCGTCTTCAAGTGTAATAACATATCGTTTCCGTTAAAACACTTTTTTTTACGCCAAGATTCCATATATTTGAAAATATTATATTGCATTCTTGTTCTGAAGACTGCATGTCCAAATTTTTACCATTTTGTCCCAAACCTACGGTTAAAAAGCATTTCCATTAGTGGCAGAATATTGCATCATTCGGAAATGTTTTCTGGTTTGTCGAAAATGGTCTCCAGAATTTCATACAAGTACCAAAAAAGATAAGCATTGGTAGATAAGATTTCAGTCGAAAATAGAAAAATATTGCAAGATAATCCCGGAGACGCGTCACCCGGATTAACTAAATAATAAACCCCATTGATGTGAGACAGTTCGAAGTATAACCATAATAGAGTCTTACAAAATAAGACGAGTTAAAAATACAGCAATTTACAAATATGACGATTTACCACGGATGAAAGGAAGGATCGCACGATTACTTATACCTCAGGGTCGTAAATCCCACATTTACCTAGAAAAAAAGGACTATACGAAAAGGCCTCCCCCTACTCACTGGATGCTCCACTTATAGGACTTTTTAGGAAATTTCCTCTCATCTCTAACAATTACGCATGTAACAGTTTAAATTCCATTCACAGTTAAACACCTAATTTTTAGATTCCAATTTATACAAATACAAATTCAAAGAATCAAAAACTCGAATATTCGATTCTTAAGCGACTTGTCCAGAGATTCAAAATTTTGTGTACAAATCATGATTATCAAATATCTACTTCGTAATCTATAATTTCTAATACGAAGATAAATGCAATTTATTTCATTTTATTTATTTAATTTTTTTTAAAAATAGGGTTTTAAAAAGTCAACACTTTGGGCGTTCGTTTTGATATTGTCACTCTATCCAATCCCAATCTAAGAAGTTAAATATTAAAATTATAGAATTTTAAAACTATTTTTTTTTTTAAATTTTATTATACATTAAATTATTTTTATTCCTTGTAATAAATCATTGAAACATTCACAGAACAAGCACGGAACGCTTCCAGGAAATTACATGGCAGATTTAACTGAAGCGGAATTCTACTTCAAAGCAACCTTAAAACGTACAAAGAAATGATTTATGCGAACGGAAATAACGCTCACTCTTTGTCATCGTTCCAACAAGGAATATAGCGCAGACAATATCCATATTTCATCCGATGAAATAGCCAACTTATATTTATAGAAATAAAAAAAATGGAGAGGGACTTTCAACGTGATCAATCTCTTCAAAATCTAATTTTATTTCCTGAATTAAGACAACACTCTTCCCACTGTATCGACAATTTTAAAAACATAAGTATCTTTTTAAAAATGTGAAACAAATTATAAATTTTCACAACGTTTGTGCATTATCGATAGTCTCTTTTAAAATATGAATATTCCAGACTAATTCATCGTTAAATAATAATGACACTAATTAATGTAATTGCTGAAATCCGGTGGGACATACACTCATATGTAGGACACGTTTGTTTGCTACATAGGGTGATTTGGAAATTACCGCGGGACATATGTAGCAATGATATAATAAAAGGGTTAAAAAAAAGTTTATTATCTTTTTGAAGCCAATGAATATATATATATATGATTACATAACCAAATTTAACAATAAAAAGGGACTGAAACCAAATACAAAAGAAAAAATATTAATTTTTCTTATTGTGAAGGGAAAACTTATTTAAATATAACAAAAAAAAAAAAAAAAAAAAAAAAAATATACACATAGTTGCTAAACCAATTACACATATGGCTGGTTTAGGAATTATATGTGTAAATAACATACACATATAATTGCTAAGCCTTCTTAATCTCAAACTATTAAACCCCATTTTAAAATCTTAAGACAATGCAAAAATGCATCGCTTTTCAATATAGTTCCTTCAACTTAGAGAAAAAACGAAGCATTAATCGTCGATCAGTTCCAGGATATCACAATTGTGAACTTGTGTGTGTGTGTGTTTGCACTGTTGTTTACTTTCCTTGATTACCGAAGAAACTGAAATTTTACACGTACCTTACTTTTGATATATTTTGTAAAAAAATATAGCTAGGTTCTTTTATCAACCTAAGAATGAATTTTCTAATTAGAATTGAATAACTCTGGATAAATGTGAATTTTAAGGAGACAAATATCTACTCATACATACTAAAACAAAGAACAAATTGATTTTCATTGACATTGCATTCGAGAGATATTCCAGGAAACAACCTAAAAGAAAATTTCGAGTTCGATAAAATAACAAGGAAGGATATTTTCAAGCACAGTTTTAACTTTGACGTCAGCATATAGGAGTACGTAATACACGTTAATTATTAGCGGAATCCAACCGCAATACAAAAGAGGGATTGCTCAAACCTACAACAGGTCATGATCGGAGTAGGAAGCTTTCAATTCGAAAGATACACGCAACGTTAAATTATCAAGAGTAGTTGTTTTAGTAAATTGTAACTAGGCAAGGAGGAAATTCTTTCATATTCTTTAATATACTTTAACTTCTTTTTAATTCATCTGTGCCACAATGTTATCTAATCAATAATTAAATTTAATCACAAATATTAATTCAGATATTTATATTTCAGTTTTATGTACAATCATATCAAAACTACGACGATAAAATTTTAATGTGATTTAAAATGGTTACATTAGTTCCTGTACCTCTCAAATTAATAAGAAATGAAAATTTTTCATATTAGCATACATAGAAGCATTTTTTTTTTTTTTTTTTAAAAAAAAACACCATTTTTAAATATGAGCAACTGGTTTCTTGATCATTGTCTAATTAGATTACAAAAATATTGTAAATTACAATTGGTCCATAACAAGTGCACAAAATTTCCTGCTTATGAGTTTAACCTTATTTGTTAACTTAAATTATTCCAGAATTGAGTTTAGTTTAGTTTTTTTTTATTAACGTCGCACTAGAAGCAACACGAGGGCTATTGGCGACGGATCTCGTAATTTTGAACCACGGTCAAGTGACGAGGACGACACCTCAGCTGGCACCCCCCTCTCCTAACATCCACACCACGCCAACGGGAGGACTTTGGGCCCCGAACAGATTTAACGTGCATCAGCCCCGGCTACACGGCGGGTCTTTGGTGGCCAAGGATCGAACCCGCGACTGAACGAAAACCGCCGATCGCGAGTCCACGACCTTGACCACTAGGCTACCGCGGCCCCTATTCCAGAATTGAAGAAAGCACAAGACAAGGTAAAAACTGAGTTACTTTTACTTGATTAATTAATTTGTACACTCTCAGTTTCAGAAGCATAAGTTTAAGCTTGAGATAAACAGAATGTATTATTATTCTAAAAAATGGGGAGAAAAAATGCAAGCTCTATATATGAACCCACCAAGTTGGAAAATTAGACTACACACATTCAATGTATTCCAATATAAACCCACATTAACAATGGTGGTTGATGATATACTAACAATTGAAGAAAATGCAATTCACGTTCTCAGTCTCTCTTTCCTTACTGCATTTAAGAAATGCGTTATATATTCAAGTACAAAATGCAGTTCACTTTCGTCCTTAGCAAAATTGCAGAAATAACATCAGGAAATGGTTGTCGATTCGTTAGAAAAAGTAGAATTAATAAAATAGAATGAAAAATCATATTGAATGAATCAATTAAAATAAAAGCGAATTTCATAAACTTTCCTTTTAAAAAAGTCCCACCATCAATTTTAAGTGAGTGAAGGTTGAGGTTTATGGTGGAACAGCCAAATTTGGCTAAGCTGCACTAAATATTTGTTTAAAATTTGACAATAGCTTTAGAACCGGTTTCAAAATGATTGACAAAAATAGTGTAATTAGACAAGGATAAAATCTTAAACATAGCATAAAAAGCTTATTCTAAATAGTAACGCAAACAAGTTTTGTTGAACGTTTCTTCCTATCAGGTCAGATACACGAGTATTACACAGGTCAATGAAAAAAAAGTGCAACGACGATGATAATGGTCGGCGGGGGGGGGGGGGGGGGGGGGGGACAATCAATTAATATATGATGTACGAAACAATACAAGAAAGGACACTCTGAAGCACTTTAGCCGAACAATACATGCTCATGTGTCAGAATAGTATATACAATAAGAAAGCGACTCGATATTCGCTCTTCGTAATAGCATACTCGAATTATGCGCTATAACAAGGGCAGATAGTTGTTTGTCTGTAGACACCATGATTCCTCCTAACAGGTCAATTGAAAAGTCCCCGGCCTGACACATAGATGGCACTACTAGAATACGTCGCCACATCCTCTTCTTTCAAGAAAGTGGGTGTAGCAACACCAGACGAAAGGTCCTAAAATCAATGTATAGTATTGTTAGATGGATGTACCAATCCATTGTATTGGTTCCTTAGATTGCATGTATTTTTTTAAAATAAATGGAAGGATCTTTTCCTGTTGTAATTCATTTTAGCGCTTTTATTTTCATTTATTCATTTATTTGGCTCAGTTGTCACAATGTTACCAAGATGTATATCTGACTCCAGAGACTATCATGTGTAACGACGCATTAGAAACAACACGAGGGCTATTGGCGACGGACCTAGTAATTTTGAACCTCGGTAAGTGACGAGGACGATCCTCGAGCCAATACCTCTCTCTCTCCTAACTTCGACACCACGTTGGCTAACCTTCGGAATGGACGATTAGCATAAAAAACATAGGAAAAAATTCGGTATGTATGGTTGAACAGGACAATTAAACTAAGCGGTCTTCACAGACTGTGAAAAATTAAGCATCAAGAAGGTCAGGATAAGACGTTTGACATTAAGTGAAAGTCAAGGTTAATGGAGCAAGAGCAAAATTTGCTCTGCTGCACCAAAAATTATGTTTCAATGATCTAAACGTTAAAAAAAAAAATGGGAAAAGGTAAAAATTGGTTGACAAGAAAGATCGAAAACAGAGAAGGATCACTAAATATCTTGGGGGAATGTCATTTGAGTATACAAAAGAAACAGACTCCATGAGAAAGAAAAAGATCACTAGCGTATCTCGAGATCATAATGCCCATAATTGCCTAAAAAAAGTTCATGAGGGAGCTTATCTTCTTTGAGTGTAAGCACTTGTCCATTCGTTTAACTTCACAGATTAAATTCTTCGAGAATTTCGTCAGTCGATGCATTGCAGAAATCCGCAGAAGAAATCACACGTCTAAAAAATTTACACAAATATGAAGGACAACGATAATATTAAAGGTAAACAAATATTCGATGTAGATTTAAAATGGTTGAAGTTTGTTTCACAAAAGACATTTTCAGGAACAAGTCGCCGGAGCGTATCTTGCGATTAGTCTTGACAGACTATACACTTCCCTTAATGGCCTTCTCAATGAGGAAAGAAAAAAACTAAAGAGAAGTAATAATTTTTTTTTTATAATAAAGAAACGAGCAATCGAATAAATATTTTTTTAGCGAGAGGAGGTTGATGTAATTAGGCCTTCATCAAGAAACATAAAAGAAGATGATTCCAAGAGGAGATAATAAAGTTCGTTTCAGTGCACCTCTACCAACTAAAGAGCCAAAGAAGGGGAGACAGTCCTCCCGTACATTGACAGTTATCAAACTTGGTACTTACTCCAGAGGTAGTGCTGATATATAGTATTATAGCTTCGCAGTGAGGATCCGTCAGTTCACCCGAGCACCTCTAAATCAGTTGTAACCCTAAAGCAAAGTCGTTGGGTTCTAGAAGAGCCTCGCAGCAGCAGTCACAAGCTGATTATATGGAACGAGGGTGGGGCTCCCTTTTGAATTCCATCTTCCAAGTGCATAAAGAAAACGCAACTGGACCACCCCCGAATACACTAAAACCCGTATACGGATTGCCACACACAGCAAACATACGGATCGGATTTTAAAAAAACTGGTCGAGACATTTGTGTACAAAAACACAATATCTCCAAAGAAATTAATTAAAATGAAAAAACTACATAAAGAATAGAACTAAAAAATAACAAAAGGAAAATAATCTCTAACACAACTCAAAACTAAACAAAGTTGAATGAGAACTTGTAAATAACTTGTAGCCTAGCAACTTTTTTAAAAAAGAATTTCACACATGCAGCTCGGGAACGTGGCTCCTTGTGCTCACACGAGGATGAAGAGAAGGAAAAAAAGGAAATTAATGACAAAGTGATAAGTCAAAAATTGAGAAGGGTCGCTAAGGCATCCCGGGGGTACGCCATCAGCGTTTATCAAAGACAGCAAACCCAAGAAGAGAGACCGAGATCACTCGGGAACCTCAGATTAATGATTATTGTACCTGCCTAAAAAATATAAGCCCCTGAAAGTAGCATGTGCTTCAAAGAAGTATTCAAAGCACACATATGAACAACCAAATTTGAGAGAAAATAACAACTCACAAAATAGAGATTATCTGTATATATCGTAATATATATATAAATTTTTAAATTATGTTTTCAATTTATAAGCATATGACGGAATGTACTTTCGATGTAATTGTTCTCTAATTAAATTTTAAGATACCTAAAACAAATATACTCGATTCGCTATTGATAAGATGGATATCGCAAATATTATGACAACAAAATTTTAAAAATCTAGTGAAAAAAAAACTTATTTTAATATTTTGAAAAACAATATAGGGTAGAATATTTTGTTTTGGCATAACAATCATAAGTTACGGTTGTCTTATGTTGTCTTCTAATCTTAATGATACAGAAACAGGACTTCAGTTCCGAATACTTCCGCAGATAGAAAAATATCATAATAAGTTCTTGCTCTTGTGTGATTAATACCTCATTTCTTTTTGTACATTTTTTTTAAAAAATATAAACTACAATAAACCTTGCAATATTTAATTAAATCCATATTAATTTGTTTTCCTATTATAAAATGAGGTGGAACTCAAACCACTTGTCTTCCAATTAAGTTTCATCGATCAAGGTCAATATTCAGATAGGTGGTCGCCTGCGAACACTGCCTAACAACTTTTTCTCTATTCCTCACTCTCTACAAACTATAACAGTAAATTAGAAGGTCGACGGCTTCACTAATAGCACTGAATCAGTCAGCCAATCGGGAAAAGCTACCAGCCTTAATAGCAGGGGGAAAAATTCCCATTATCTTTTCTAAACCTTTAATGAATTACTCTACTAAGTAAACAGAAATTCCGCTCACCTGAATTTCTTACGTTTTACCAACCCAAATTTGTACATCTTAACTAATGCATAACTCAGAATATCTGTATATTTTTAAGTTGCGATGGGCTAGATATATCTCAACACTGTAAAATTTCAACCAACTGTATACCTAAATACTCAAAACTTATCTCTTATTTACAATATTGCTGAGTAAGTGTAAAAATAGCTATACAATCTCCAGTTGTTATACTAGATCTCCATCACAGACCTATTACATACAACGTTTTTCTTCGTAAAAAAAATGGAGACAGTTGCAATTTTCCTTATTTATATCGGCCCAAACCAAGACAAAATCTTGCACAATCAATGAATGTCCTGCCCTATAGGCTCTAAATAGATAAAATTAATAAGTTAAGACATTAATGTGTTCTTATATTTGGTTTTGAGAGACTGATTTGGGATAAACTGCTTACTCTTACCACAACATCATGCAATTTCAGTGCAAAAGTAGAGATCTGCAAAGGAGGTATGACTAGCTCAACTTCATAATGAGTCCAGTGAATATCTAGCTTAAATTCATAGCGACCATTCAGAGAATGAATGAAGCAAAATGAAATTGAAGTGCGTGTTTAACCGATGCAATATGCGTCTCTACACATTTGAAAACCCTCCACAACTTCAAGAAATTCGTCATCAAGTGCAGTTTCTTAACATTGCTTGGTCTAGTTTTTGGAACAATAGGCTAAAAGAATTTGTATTCTACTAAGGTAGGTTATTTTGTTTGGCGCACGAGCCTTATTTGATCAAGACGCACCAAATATTCATTAATATAATAATAATCAAATATGTCATTTAAATAATTGTTATATTTTTATATCTATGGTTCGGACGCAAGAAGAAAGAAAGAGAATGATAAGTATTGGTTGAAAAGGAGGAAGTCGAAAATGGGGAAACATCACTGGAGCATTCCGGAGATGCGTCACCTGTGTTTACCAAAGACAATAAACCCCATGAAAGAAATATCATTTGGGTGCTTTGGGGGTCGTAAATCTTGTACTTACTTGAAGAAAATAAGTATCTGAGGGTGTTATACGAAGAAACCTAAACGAGACAAAAATACTGGAAGTCGTTGAAAACCAGTAACTGTAATCGTATTTCTAGATTATTTGTATTTAGTTTATATGCGTTCTTTCGGTACAAGTTCGTAAGTTACGAAGGTCATGTAAAATGGCCTTCACCTGACCTGATTTAACTTGATTTTTAGGGGATTTAAGTTAAGAAGGAACCATGCTCAGATTTACAGGTTGAGATTGCGCAACCGGATGCGAGACAGAATTCTCCATCTCTCTCTCTCTGTGTGTGTGTATATGTATATGTATATATATATATATATATATATATATATATATATATATATATTATGTTTATGAGAAGTTTATTATTACTGTGGAATATACTTCAGGCATTCATAACAATAATAACTGGTATATAATTATTTGTATGGAATCCTTATTAAATTGTTCTTCATAATGTCCTGATGTTATCGGTGTATATTGAGGATCATTATTAATAAAACATTAACACTACATTTGTTTAATACTTTTTTGTGTCACCTTTCACAGTTTTCGAGACAAAATCGTCTACTTCCAGCAAACGTCGATAGAGTCACTTCTATCTCAGATTATACCACGGGACTATTTAAAGACAGGAACACATTGTTTATACTGTTTTTCTTTTTTTTTTAAAGAAATTGGAATGTAATTTTAGTGTTTTAGGATATAGCTATATTTTAATAAGTCAGTTTCTATACAATGAAGGAGCATTCACACACCCAATTACACAATGTTCTCCATGTATTTGCTCCATGATATGAAATCATTATCATCAATCAAAAGTTGTTTTATTGTGCTGAGTACACATTTGATCCGATGAAACGCAGAACACAAAAATCTCAAATTATGAAATCGAGCTTTTGACAAAGGTCGATATTAAAAAAAAAAATCATTTTTCGGTCCATGTTGCCCAAACAGGTATTAATAAATAAAAATTAAAAAAACCCGTTTTTAAATCAAGCTTTTAATTGAAGATAGTCAAAATAGTATAAAACATTTTTTTGAAACCTAAAATATTTAATTTATAAAATCTCGAAGCGTTAATAACTCTTTTGTTCTCAAAATTAAGACGCTATGGGGTGCTGAATTCATCGATATTTACCTAAATACCACAGATAAAGGCCTCAAGCATTTTTTTTATTTATATAGTACTTTACATTAAAAAAAAAATATTTATATGCCTTTCAGTCCATCTTTAAATGAAAGTTTAATTCAAAAAAAGTTTTTTTACTTGTATTTATTTCTTTTTAGTGTGGAAATTTAAGACTGATTAGCAATCCCGTGAGCTATACGTGTGAGCAAAATTTCAACTCAATTGGGCGTTAAGTGCAAATCCAGGTCTCCCATAAGTCCATCACTGTTTGAGCTTACCATAATAGTGTACTATCATCGAAGTTGTATATGTATGCAAAATTTCAGCTCGATCGGATGACAGGAAATGGGTAAAATTAGAGTACAAATTTGAACAGGTGAGACATTTTTTTAACATACTTATGACCATAGCAAGTTAAATAACAGCATAAATGTACAAAGAAAGTTAGATGTACAAAGAATGACAAGTCACTGAAATGCAAGTAAATTCAAAGCAGTGAAGTCTAGAAATTAATGATAATAAAATATCAATGTTTTAGAACTCGCTATCATAGAAAATGGTATTTAAAATCATAATACACTATGCGACATAAAAAATGCAACACAATGAAGATTCGGCTGTATAAATATGCAAATTTTATGTGTGTGTGTGTGTATGTATGTATGTATATATATATATATATATATATATATATATATATATATACATAAAAACAAAAAGGGTAGAATAAGCATACTTATTAAATATAATAAACATGCGAAACAAAAAAAAAACTTCCAAGTATGCATGCATTACAGCCATTAGCGAAAGTAATATAGCAATAATTAGTAGACATAAAACCTTTCATATATATGGGCTTCCAAAAACACCGAGTCATATATGAGCCAAAAGCGATTTGAGAAAATATTCATCATAAATTATTGTAGAGCAATAAAAATTCCAACAGTGCATCACATTTCTTCGATTTTTTAACCACCTCAAAAAAGGTAAATTTGCCAGATTAAAATAATAACGCAAGTCCAAGAAAGCCATGTAAAACAATTTTAATTCCTTTCTCAGGAAAAATTATTCAACAAATCCCGCTAGGTACATTGCTATACCTCCTTCGTAACTTTCTTTTCAAAATAGTTGAGTCGCATATTGGTTAACTTAGAAATTAATAATGAAACCGTCAAGTGGCCGTATTACCCTCACGTATTATTTTAAGTAAAAAATTCAAGGAACCTTGGTTATCATTTCATTTATTCCACAAATTTATCCAATAAATTTTGGAATAGTAAATTTCGCTTTTGGAACAGTTTACATAAATGATAAGAGACATGCGAATGAAGATATTTTCTAAAAAATTATGAGATCGATGAATGCGTTTAAAATTAGATCTTGCGTGGGTGCATCATGCTTTTACATTTGAAACACAAAATTTCATTTGGATGATAATGTATAACAGAAAAGAAATATTACGATGATAAAAAAAAAAAAAAATGAATGTAATTGGTTTTTGAATTCACGTTATTAATATTCCATCAAATTTTTTTTAAAAAAAAAAATACCAATATATTAATATAAGAGAAGAAAAAGGAGCCAGTTGGTCCACATGAAAAGAACATTATAAATAAACTGACCGCAGGGGGGGGGGGGAAATCCGGAGAAGTAAAAATAAAATTATATTCAGAATAAATTGGAATTAACAGATTTCGATATACGTCTTTGAACAAAGATAGGAATACCGTGTTTCCGACTGCTTCGTTTCCGAAATCGGAAACTCGGCAAAAACAGAATGGTAGAGGAAAGGATAAATTTTCATCATCCAAAAAAACTTAAAGAATTATCAATATTTCAGGTAGCCTTCGCGTAATGTTAAAAATTGCAACACTATTTTCAGATAAAAAAAAAACGTTCAAATATTAATATATCACGGCTTCATTATACTAAATGGAACACCGTATTTTATTATATACTACTCATTTCAATCAAATAATTTGTGTGTGTGTAGAAAATGTATTCCATATTTCATGTGCAACACTGTAACGCGTTCTGAAAGTTTTTTTTAAACCACTATTATTTTGCATGTTAAAGGAAAAATTTGAGTATATATATTTGTTTCTTGTTCTTTATTGCATGAATGATATACATGGGCACTATTATTGGTAAATTGGCATAATCCAGTAGTTCTCAAACTGTTGTATGCGCATCTCAGGGCATGTATGCCAAGGCTTTCCAAAAGGTACGTGATCAACCGCGAAACGAATACCAGCGGGATGGATACTATGACAAAACATAAGGTTATTCAAAATGATTCATCCGACATCGAAATTCCGTATTTTTTTTAAAAATAAACGACACAGAATGCTAAGTGATACATGAATGCAAAGGGAAAACAGATTTTTTTTTTACAAGTGTTCGATATAACTTCCTTTAATTACATGTTTAATGTCAATTCAATATGCAAATTCCAGCTAAACACGTTGTAAAGGGTCAGTGGTAATTGATTGTACAAGAGTAGAAATTCGTTGTTTAAATTCTCACAAATTTGTGGGTAATAATGGCGCATACACATTATCTTTTCAAATCCCCAAAGGAAGAAATCGCATGAGGCCACATTAGGTGACTTGGATGACCAGCTGTGTAACATCAAGTCATCTGGCCCTCAGCGACCGATCCAACTACGAGGTAGCTCCGTGAAAGTTTCTAAAACGGTTTTCGTGACATAGATCCACGAAGAACACAGAGGGCTATTTATTATTCGCAATATAAAACTTTCACATTTTCCCTTCGTATTTATGTATTACTTATGATTCTGTGTCGTTTATTTTTGAAAATATGGAACTTTGAAATATGAATCATTTTGAATGACCATGTAGTTTGAAAGAAAAATACTGCTAGTTACAGTCTGTTCTTTACACTATAGCTTCAAGATGATATATAAATATGCCTCATTCATTGCAGTAATCTAAAGGTATGATGAACCACTTTTTATTAATCATTATTTTTATTAACAGCATTCTTTCAATATTAATCCAAGGATTAATATTGGTAGAATGTTGTTTCTCATTATTCCATTTATTTTAATTTTCTTACTATTATATTTATTCATTACTGCACCAATTATATACATAAAACTAATAACAAATAATATTTACATCTACTATAGGCATCCAAAGAGCCTATATCCCTCTTTAGCAGTCAGGAGAGCAAAATAATAGGACCCAACAAAAAAAAACCGACTCGCGGTCTAACTACATCAGGATGATCTGAATGTATTTCCCATTATCCCATCCGCTCTCAAACTGTTGATGAGACATGCCGTCTCATTCATTTCCGGTATCCAAATAAATAATTTCCAACATTCTCATAGCTGAGACAATATTTCAAGTTAACGCTATATTTGATAACGTTTCCTTCGCGTACTATACGTTTTAATATAAAATCAAAATTCAACAACATTAACTGAATATTATCATAAATAGCTAGATACCAGTCTTAATGGTTACAGCAAAGACGAAAAAGTTTGATATTGGTGATTATTTCGTCGAAAGGCATGCTCCTCCTCTTAAATGGTTTAGCATATTAAGTTGTTTATATACGTAATGTAATAACTTTCTCATTTTTAATCAATTACCCTAAAGTATATACTCAGAGAAAATCATCTGTCAGTTTAATTCAACTTTCAACAAATGAATTTGAGAGAACATTTAACAAGATGAATTTTGTTTACTCTCGTAAATTAATTTCTTAAGAATAGCATTTTCTCAAATACGTATAACGCCCCACCCTTCCTCAGATAAAGAATAAACAACTTACTCAACAAATTTTTATCACACAAATTTTTATATTATGCACTCAAAAAAGTGCAATACAGATTTTGAAAAATATTATACTGGATACAATTTCTTACGCAATAATTCCAAAGTTTAATCCTAGTTGGTAAGCCAATGAACTAGTAATCGTCCAATTGGTCGTTTGTATCTCTAAATGGAATTGTAGAAATTGACACACATAAAATATGTGTGGTTTGCTTTAAACTTTATGTACTACATTATACAAAAAAAAATAATAATTAAAAAATACTAACTCAGATGATAAAATAGTCATTAGTTTGCGGTTCAACATTAAAAAGATTCTTTTGTTATGTTAAACTGCCTTATGAATTGGGATGAAAAATCACAACCAAAAACGCTACCTCTATTTTTAAAGGTTGTGTCTACATTTGGCAGATTCCCCCCACACACACACACACCATAATAGGCAACGGAAAGATATATTATAATGATATTAGTTTAACGTGATTCCTTTTCCGATTTATAGATCGACTACCACAAGAAGAGATTGGCTCCACTTCTGTCACAAGGTATCTTAATTTTTTATTCGTCTATATACTAATGCCTTAAAAATAAAATTCGTTTTTTAAAAGCCGCCAAAATAAAACAACGGAACTGTCGCGCGCGCACCAGCCTTTAAACATAGTCGAAGCTCAATCATGCAATTTTTAACTGAAGAAAAAGAAATCCAGTTGAGATGTATCGCTATCTACAAATGTTTATGGGACGGAGCGTCTCACTACAGAGTGCTGTGTATTTCGTAAAGGATAAACCAGCATGGGCGACAGGCCTCTACCAAGTCAAGTGCACATAATTATCGCCCAAGAAACAATTACTGCAGTGGACAATTTGGACACGCGGAATCGCTGAATCACTACGAGCAAGATAGTGGCAACACTATTTATCAGCAAAAGAACTGTTCACGTATTTCTAATGAAAGTTAATGCGATCAGCTATTGCACCATCATACACAAATTCAAAATAGCAATCTAGAATCTTCGACGTAGCATGTTGCCCAAAGGGATTATTCTGTAGAATGACAACGCCATATGTCATATAACCACTGCATAGAAAGATTTGTTGCGACGATTTCGATGGGAAGTCCTCGAATATCCCCAGTATAGATCTGGCTCCTCATCATGCGACTATCATGTCTGTAGTCCACTCAAGAAAGCTCTAAAAGGACAGCAATTTGCAAACGACAAAGAGGTTCAGATAGCTCCTCGGACAATCACGGAAATTATTCATGCAAGCATTCACCATCTCGTGCATTACTAACGTGTTTATATAAATCTGCACAGTAATGATTTACTGAGATTATGTTCTTTGCATGTATCACTTGTTATTCTGTATTATTTAATACATTGCTACTATTGAATTCATTGTCGAATCAATAGCAGTCCCACTTTCATTTGGATGATCTTTATATATTTGATGAATAAAAATTACTGATACTGTTTATGTTAGTTTTATAATTAATTGTACAGTTGTCGAATAAAAATGAAATACTCTTAACTTTCGCAACTCTCACCACAGTTGAATAAAATTTATATCATTGTTAATGACTCAAAGGGAATTTAATTTTGATATTAACACATTTAATTAACTTAATTGAATGAACAAAGTTTATTAACAGTTCTTTGACATCTAAAAAACATAGTTATAAATTAAAATTGGATTTATTCCGAATTTCACTGTCATTCACTCAAATACCAGAGATATTGGAGAAAAACAATTAAGGAGTGATATATTAGATTACTTTACGAAAACGATTAATCGACAAAATATTTACTATTTTATTCAGTTCTACTCTTTTAATGAAGTTTCACCAAACTATTTTTAACTTAATAATTTAACTTTATTTTTAATATGATACAAGACATTTTAAATTAACGTTAGTAAGTTCGAAAATAAAACAAACTTTTTACAACATCTTTCTGCTTTCAAACAGTGCGATAAAAGAAACGATAGTTAAAAATTGTATACAAAGGCATAGATCCCAAAACACTCTAAAATCGTAGAGAGAGAAATTTTTAATTCTCTTTCGAATATTTCCTTAACAACTGAAGACAACTTGATATTTTGGAACTAAAAGTTTTTGACGAGAAGAATCTGAACGTTTAAAAAATTTGGTATGTTACCAATCGCTTTTCTTTATAGCCTGAAATAATAATTCATATTTTTTTTCATTCACTTTTGGAACTGGTAAAAACTTTTTTAAAAAAAATTTAAAAAACTATAAAAAGATGTAAACTTACATCTGAAAAAAATTTGAACAGAATTTTTTTCGTCCGTAAATATTTGAGACACTCATTTAACATTAGAGGATCCATTTTTTTTATTTTAATTCTCATAACTTAGGCTTTTTAAGCAGAATTTTGGGCTTACTTCAAGAAATTAGGCATCCATAACGTGAAAATTCTTTTTAGAAGTAAATTAACCCATTAACATCATAAGTTAGATCATCAACCATCGTTCGAGTTATTAACAGTGATATCAATATATACAACTGTGTTGAGAATTGCGAAAGTTATTATGGGTGTTCTTCAGTTATCGACAAATGTACATTTCTTTCATTTTTCTGCTAGATATAAAATGAATACGTTCATCGAGGAGGTGAAGATAAGGCTTTTCTCATCGTGGTCACTTGCGAAGGAGGAGGGGAAGAAACGCTGGATCGGAATATCCGATTTTCACCGAGGACCTTAGGTTTGTGATTGTTTATTAATGTCATTCTGAGAAGCAACACGAGGGCTACTGGCGACGAAACCTGTAATTTTTTAATATCGGTTAAGTTACGAGGACAGCAGCTCTCTCTCCAAACTTCTACACTACGCCTACGGGAAGAATTAGGAACGCGACACTGAAGGTTTAGGAATGAAGAGTGTCCGAAAAATTTGTGCTGAAGCTTTTAACGATAAAGGAAAAACAATTCCATTAAGAAATCGCAGAGGACACGTTGGACAACGTACGTTAAGCCCAATTTCCAAAACCGTTATCACTGCTAACGGTTTTGGAAATCCTAATGAGTCACCAACTAGAACTAGGCTATCGCGGCAACACCAAAAAGTTTTAAAAATAATCTATTACAAAAAAAAATCCAAACTGGAACATTTCATTTCCTAGGAAGTGATTCATCATATCCAATCGAAACATTCAAATCTAAAAAGATGAAATATATTAAAATGGTAGATTCTTTTTTAATCCTAAACTTTCAAAGAAAACGTCGCAAAGACAGTCTTTTGTTCATCTACGCCAAAGTCAAATTTTTTCTTCTTTCTTTTGTAACAAAAATCACCGACTGCATTACACGACCAGGAGAACTTGCGGCCCTTTGTCACCTCCCACTCTTGCCTCAGACATTCAAGAGCACGGACTTTCCCCTCTTTTCTGTTTTCTTATCTTAATATGGTGATATTCCACCCTTTTATTAGGACAGCGATCTAGTTTTGCAATCATCTCCTCGTTTCAAAACTGTCTTGAAAGTCTCTACTCGTTAATATTCTCCTGCTCGCGTGGATTTGTGTAACCTTTTCAGATTTTGCTTCGTTGCCGCGCTTCTTACAAGATCAGTGACGGGTTTTTTCGTTTCCTCGCTAGCTTCCTTTTGACTGAAGTCTCGTCTTTTTTTTAATGCTTTTTTATAGTTTTCCTTACTACACAGTTACTTTTATTGTTGATTTATTTCTTTAGTTCTGGTGCCCTAAAAGATTCCTACTTTCTCTCTGGACTTCTTTTTAGGTACGTAAGCACAATTTGATTCATTTCTTTCTCATGTTTCTCTTTTATTCGGAGTATTAGGCTGATATTGTTAATTGAAACTTCATAGCATTATTTATTCCTCAATATATAAAATAGAGGGGGGGGATGAATGTCTTCTCTTAACAGGGAAGATTAATATAAATATCATAGAAAGAGAACTGCGAATTAAAGGAGTCCGACATGTGTGTGATAAATCCGCAATATTACATTAATTATAATTAATTCTAAAACCAATGCAAATTCATGTCTGCCAACATTTGCACACAGCACACAATTACTACACGCTGATATCAGAAACTGCTGCATATAAATACTCGCTTTTAGTCCATCACTTCACTTTTTCGGTTCTGTTCTCGAAGTGTAATATGAGCTGCTTTAATTTCTCTTAATTGAATACCATTTCCATATTTAACATATGAATTTATCAAATATGAACTGTCTAAAAAAAGGAATAAATAATATGCATTTGATAAAATGCTTGAAGATTCTTCAAAATAAACCATTCCATCCAAGTTATATGGGTTGATCACACAGGCTCCACAGAAAGCCAACAAGATGTTTTATTATCATTTTGGTAGTCGACAAAATCTAATGTTTTTGTTTTCAGGTTTTGGCTTAATGGACGTTCCGCAAAACAGCAATTTCATTCAGAAACAGTTAAGTTCGCGATCACAAATTTTGTTCTTGCTAGTTAATGATTATTCTTTCCAAGAATTGAAATTTGGTACTTCATACCCTCAAGAACGGCATAAAGTATGATAGTGCTTGTACAAGGGATGTTCCGAAGAAAGTTTCATCATTTTTTTAAAGAGCTTTTGGTATTCCAGTTGAAACAACCGCCATAAGAATCCCCACATATTGCTGTTTCAACGACGGAAGTAATGTCAGTGGAGGAGAAATGACACCTGCACAAAGCGAAGAAAAGAGAGAAGCATCAGACCAGCGTGACTTAGACGTGACTGACAACGTGGTCGAGTGGCAACAGAAGAGCGAGCTATTATCCGGTATGATTGGGTACGTGGGTTGATTTTATTAACGTCGCACAAGAAGTGACACGATGGCTATTGGCGACGGATCTCATGATTTTGAACCTCGGTCAATTGGCAAGGACGACACCTGAGCTGCCCTCTCTCCTAACTTCCACACCACACCAACAGAAGGACTTTAGGCCTCGACAGATTTAACGTGTATCAACCCCGGCTACACGGCAACTCTTTAGTGGCATCAAGACTCGAACCCACAACGAAAACCGCCGGTCGCGACCATGTCCACTAGGCTATTCGCGCCACATCATGGACCAATCATCTATGAACGCCTATAGACCATATATGGTGAACAGGTCATGTCTCATCAATTGGTTGGACGCTGGTATCATGTTCAGTGAAAGACAGTGGAGAGGGTGTAGATCGAAAAGGGCATTCCTCCACATCCATGAATGAAAACAACATTGATAGAGTCCATTCAAAACAATAAAAAATGGAGCAGGTCGAGCGACAATTCCTTGCAAAGCAGGGCACCGAATTTTCCCCACTCTCGTATGGGAAGCAAACATTCGCCGAACCACCCGTCCACCAGCTATTTCTCTACCGACGAACTGGCGTCACGAACCTGTACCCTCCACACCCTCTCAAACAGTTCCTCGAATAGAAGCATTAATTGACGAGTCTCCGATAGCGCTCACTGCAGCGAGAGTGCAATAAGAACTATATCAACAAGTTCCAAGGGAATTAAGAGTGAAGGAGAAAAACTCCTCCGAACGAACTCTTTCCGCAGGGAGTAAAAGACTTGGCAAAGCAGGTCTTGGAAAACTAAAAGACCTGTTTTGGTAGGTCTTCTAACAAACTTACCCAAACAGGTTGAAAAACGGTAAAGATTAGAGTAAACGATTCTGAACCGGAATGGGTCACTCTGACAAGTAAGTCTTTGGTTCTTTTGTCCGTTTCGTAATCGATTTCTATATCCAAATGGAATAAATAAATGAATTATTTTCCAATTAACACTGCGACGCCAGTTGGTATGATTTCGATACCAAGGCATGTAAAGCCGTTTCGAAAAACATTAAATTTTGATGGGGATTCTTTTTGATTCTCTTGACTTTCATTAAATTTGTACGAAGAATTCACTTGGAAAGTTTTGGTTAATTAGCTTTAATCAAACTTAGCTGTTACAGAAACATCTATTTATAACGCATATCTGGTGTCAATTGGACTCAGCAGCAATTTCAATTACCCTACTTCAAATTGCGCTCTTCTGTGTGACTGCTCTATTGTATTACGAGCGTGTTGAAAATTAGTAGTGTCCTGGAATGTTTTTTAACATCTGGTCGCCAAGTGTTCTGTTTCAACTGCTCTAACACCAGCCGCTGAAAAATTTCATTTCTCGCAAAAATAGTACTTGCAAGTTTTGACTAAACAGATTTGTCGTAAGGTTTTCTTTTGTTCGAGTGACTTTTTCTATGAATAAAATTTAAAATGCCAAATAAGGGAAGGTTTACTGCGGAAATAATAGCGCCTGCAAGAGAATTGTTCGATAATGAATCAGGAGGTGGATATGCGTGATGAAAAGTTTATTCTTGTGTTGCATTATCTGGATTCGAAAGCGATGAGGATATTGAAATTAATGGTTCTCAAAATAAAAATCAATTTGTGGCTCGCGATGGTTCACAGTGAATATAATGCGATTAGCAATACAAAATATTTTTCGAGAAAATAGTAGTTCAACTAGTTATGCAAAAAGAAATGTAAATAATGACAGTGTTTTGAATGATTGGATATTTTTTATAGACAGAACAGTTTTAGAGCATATATTAAAATGCACTAACACAAAAGATCGAGTATTAAAAAATGATGCTTGATTTTAATAATAAGAGGAACTCTTCACTTACATTTCGATTTTGTGTGCACGTGGAGTTTCAGGAGCTAAGAACTCGGAACTTCATTCATTCATTGTGATGTTTTACATGGAGTATAAATTTTTGCAAAGAAACCATGTCCATTAAGAAATTTCGAAAAATATCCAAGATTTTTGAGATTTGATATCAAGCCAACACGTCGTAATTAAATAAAAGATGATAAATTCGCAATGATTTTGGAAGTATGGAATCGTTTTAATGAAAAATGCGTACGACAGGTTAGAACACAACAATCCTAGTAAGTTAATGTAATAAATATTTATTTCCTAGTAAGACTATCTGTGCTTTTAATCAGTTTATAGCATCGAAACCCAATAAGCATGGATAAAAATTTTGTATAGCTACATATTTAGAAAGTAAGTGTATTTTCAACGCATGTTCTTATCTGGGAAAAACTAAAAAACGAAATCAGTGACTTACTGAGTATGATTTTAACACTAACTGAGCCATTTCGAAATATGGAAAGGAATATCACAATTAAGTTTTTTAAAACTTTTTTTGAATTGGTTCAGAAACTAAAGGAAAAACGAACGAGTTTTGTTGGCACAATGAATTCAGCCATACCGAGAAATTCCAGATTGTATAGTCAGGAAAAGAAGCATGTTTCATTCCACAATACTGAAACATAAAGAATCCTGCTTAATAGTTGTAAATAAACAATGTAAAACAAAAATAAATGAGATAATTTTGAGCCAGTGCATTCAAAGGATCACAAGTGCAAATAATTCAAATAAAACATCTAAAACTGTCAATTTTTATAATATAACAAAATATTGTGTAGATACTGTTGACCAAATGCTTGGGTTATTTACAAATGTGTAACAGAAAAAAAATTATAAAGGTGTCCTTTTTACCCAAACATTAGCTAAAGAATTACGAACAGAATTTATTGAAAAATCCAGTAAAAAAACAGGAATGAAGAAGATGAACTGCAAACTGAAAATCCACCTAAGTGTAAGAAATGTGGTGGCAAAAAAAGTCATGGAAAAAGTCAAAACATGTTCTTACTGTTTACATGTGGCAAATGTACAAAAAATGTCTGCTATAAATATAATCATAAATTTATTTTATTTCTTTTTATATCTTCTTACAAAACTGTTCTTATTTTATAGAAAAAATCTTTTTTTGATTATACCATATATATTTGCAAAAAGAATATTAAAATGCACAATTTATTTTTCACTTCATATTGACCAGTGTCAAAAGGATACCTGGTTGGCATTTCAGGAGGTAGCAAGATTCCTAGTGTTCTAGTGCTAATTGTATTATTTTTTTATTTTTCAATTTTAATTTATCTTATTTTATGAGGTATGAAAAAGAAAAATATAAAAAAAAATATATATATGTGTTTAATACACAAAAATTTTGCTTTTCCATTTATAACTTTCCCAAAGAATAATTTTGATCAACAACATGGATTTTAAGGCTTATAATGTAAGTCTAACTCTATGTTTGGCTACAGTCGATTTAAACAAGGTTATTCAAAACGACTTGTATACAGGGTTATTCAAAATGATTTATCCGATTTCAAAAGTCCATATTTTCTAAAATAAATGACACAGAATGATAAGTAATACATGAATGCTAAGGAGAAAGAAAAAAAACATAACTTTTTTTTGCAATTGTTCAATATAACTTCTAATATTTAACACCAGAAATCTTGCTATCTCCCGAAATGTTTAATTCAATATGTAAATTCCTGCCAAACATGTTGCAAAGTGTCAGTGATAATTGAACAGCAGCAGTTGTTTAAGTTAAAATAAATTTGTGGGTAATGGTGGCATATATTCTTTTCCTTTTACCAACCCCTAAAGAAATTACATGGAGGCATATCAATTGATTTAGGTGGTCAGCTGTGTAACATCAAATCATCTAGTCTACTGTGACAAATCCAATTGCACACCATAGAAGCTTCCAAAACAGCTTTCGTAAAAGCTTCACAAAGAACACATTAAGACCATCTATTTTTCACAATATAAAACTTCCACAGTTTTCCTTTGTTTCATTGCATTACTTATCCTTCTGTGTCCTTTATATTTGAAAAAATACAATTATGTAATTGGATGAATCCTTCTTAAAAACGATTTTATATAGATGCAAAATCAATTATATATATATTGATGAATTTGATCAAATCTAAGAATGATTTGAACAGAATGTCTTTAAGAAAATGTCCTCTTTATTTTAATTCTTATTACTGTGTTTTAAGAAAGCAAATAAGAGTAGAATATGAATTTAAATGTTTATTATATCTCAAGTGTACCTTTATTAATTTGTTCCATTCATTTTAATAATTAATTTTGAATATGTAAATATGTAAAAAAATAATCGTACTGAGAAATTACCAGATACTTTATTTTAATTATCTGTTTAACTCAGAAAATAAAGTTCACACACTTAATATTCAATTTTTGGAGACCTAACAAACTAAAAGAAAACATATATTATTCTTAAAGATATGTGTAATATCATATGTGCATATTAAAGTATCAGAAGTAGATATTTTTAATTAATTTTGTTTTAGAAAAAATAAATGCTTTTGTGCAAAATTCAGAATGCACAATTTGATATAAAAAGGATTTTAAAAAAAATATTTACCCCAATTCACTTAAATAATTAATTTTGAATATATGTAAATATATAAAAAATACTTGTACTGAGAAATTACCAAAGATACTTTTTTTCTCAATCTGTTGATAAAATTAGAAGGAAAAAAATGTTCTCTATTTCATATTAGTTTAAGTAAAAGTGTGGCATTTTTTTCTGAATTGCAATCATTTAGATTTTTCCTAAAATGTGTAAAGTAATCAAATAATGTTGAATTCATTAGAATATCTCTGAGGAATCTAAAAAACAAATCTAAGAGCAGGTTTTAAAAAAATTTCTATGAAAACGAGTAAGTGAAAGTTAGAACAGTTCATCTAAGAGAACAGAAGCTCCCATCTCTAACTGTTGCATTTCACATGTGTCCATCAAAGGCTATATTGTCATTCCCTAGTTCAAATTCTGTGGCATTGGTATTTCTGACTCTCTCTCTCTCTCTTTTTTTCCTCCCAATTTTTGGAAAAATTTATTTTCTGTAATAAGAATTCGCTCCCCCTCTAATTTTTTTTTTCTTTGGGAAAAACTTTCGAGGAAAGCAAATGTGCTCATATAAATTTTTTTCATGTCGTAGTCGAGTGGCCAAAGCTGACAGGACATCCCGACTCCAGAGAAAAACAGCAAGATATTCAATTGCATATTCATAATATAAATGCCTGAGTATTCCAAAGCATTACATTAACATGTAAAAATAGAATTTTTAATTTATATGAAGGTGCTTAAATTTTAAAATTTATTAAATTCAGAATTAATAAACAGAACTTTTTCTCAAAAGGTTTTACAGAACTGCCTGCCCTTCCTATTTATTAGATCTTATCTTAGAGCCTGAGATGCTCTTTTGTTTATTAATGTGTTAATGGCTCATTACATAAAGTTTGAAGCATTTTTAAAAATTTGAAATGGGAAATTATTTTCCAAAGTCAAAAACCGATACTGTATAAATGAAGTTTTCATTTTCAAGTTTTATTCATAGTTAAAAAAAATTATGCTCTTTTTTTCCTCCAGATTTTCTGCTTTACACTTTTGAAATCTAGAATAAATCACAACAAAATAAACAATGCTTCCTACATCAAACATGTTTTAGTAACATTTCAATAATAATTAATACCAATGAATGATAATAACTTAATACTTTTAATCATAAAACATATTTAGGTACATATTTTGAATCTGAAAAATTAGAAAGGATTTCCAACATGCATCTCTTTTGTGTGCACATTTAACAACATTTTTTTTAATTTGATGTTTTTGGAATTATAAATTTCTACGGGAAGGGGCAAGGGACTCGACATAAAACAAAACATTTTCTCATAAAATTATTTTTGACAATTTAAATGCATTCATCATACATCTGAAAGCAATTCATTTTATAAAAAAATTTAATCTTTCAATCATTTTCAGTATACAAATACATTTGCATTAAAGGTATGTGTACTAGAAAGTTCTTATTTATCATAATTTATAAATAGTACAATTTTAATCATTTTGCTAACATTTGTCTTATCTTTGAAATGATTTCATCTAGATCTAATTGGGCTTTTAAATGCATTTTCCTAGTTTTTAATAAATTATGAAATATTTTCTGTCTTGTAAAGTTTAAAAGTTTTAATGATCTTAAATCTCAACACAAAAATAAATCCACAGCACACAACTAAAATATTCTGAATTTTAATTGTAAACTAAATTCATTTTATTCAACAAACAGACAGATATATGAAATAATTAAGGATTTTTTTAATTATTTTTACAACAAAAAGGAATTCATGGCTTCTGATTTCTTCACATTTTTAAATATGACTAACTTGTTAAATGTCTTTTCCAGCTCTGATTATACACAATATAATGAAAAAGACACTACTTTTTTTTTTCTTAATTAAAAAATATACATAAAAAAAAATTCATATCTACAAATGACAGCACAAAAATAAAAATGAGTAGGAATGTGTTGTTTTGAAAAGGTTAAAAGTTGAGGATAAAACTTTAAAAGAAAAAGAATTTCTTAAAGTTCTACCTTACATTAATCACACAGCTATTAATACATATTTGTATGCTGGAGACATAGCAGACTATGTCCATTTTTGAAATAGTACAGGATAGTAACTTAAACACTAACAGCTTGTTGTTAATGAATATTTTTCAATAAACCATTATATATTTTATTCGAACTACTGACTTTTAAACTACAATACCTTTAAGAATGTTTACTTTATAAGACTTAGCTGATTATTCTTTTTTTTAAAAAATGGACATAGCGTCTTTTACACTTTTGGACTACAATACATGTTAAATGTGTAGCTATTTGGTAATTACGGAAAGATACACAAGTCACCATCTTTGGAGGAAATGGCATAGGTTCCTTGCTCTCTCCCTTTCCTTTTACACTGAGTGTTTATTAAAATTGTCTCTGATGTAATTACATCACAAAACTAAAAATTCTCATTACATGTATATCTCATGAAATATTTAAAGGACATTATTTCAAATGAAAATGTCATTTTTAAATGAATAACAGCTTTTTTAAAACCACCCTGATCTATATAAGATGTCAATTTTTCTTTTCTGATTTTGAAGTAGAAAAATAAGTTATAACAATAAGTCATTCTGTGATAATTTTTAAATGATACTATGGCAATTAACTACATCTCAGTCACAGAATGTTGAATAAAACTAATAAATGAAAATAACTGATCGTTAGAATACTTTCAATTCTATTCATTTATAAATATATTTTGAAAACTAATAAACATTCTCATACTTCTTTTTAAATTGTTCCTTGTCTAAATATTGTAAGCAATTGTTTTTATTGTTTAGGAAAAAAATATTCACAACATACTGAAAAGTTCAAAAATAATATAATGAACTACATCTCTTTGATGATATACATAGTCCGCTTAAAAGAACAAATAATTCACAAACTGAATGCCTTCTAAAACTGAAACAGTAAAAATTTTCTATGTCATTTGCTTAGCTCTTGATTTATCACTGTATTACCAAGTTTAATGTGTCACTGCTTTTCACACAATTACTTCAAGTTTTCATAAATGTTCAGAAACTGATTTTATTAACATAAAAACAATTTATAATGGCTGATAATATTGAAAATAATTTAAAAACAAAAATCGTGTACTTTGAAGAAATACATCAAAAGTAACTAATCAAACGATAAGGGATTCGTTTAAAAATTACGGATAATACATTCTTCAGGATAAGTATTGCATTCAATTTGTCATGAATAGACGATATCAATACCTATTTTCCCACCCTTCACTGATAAAGAGATAATCGAATTCATTAACTAAAATTAATACTTTTAGACATACAGAAATCGATACAGAAAATTATTACAAAACAAATTCAATTAAAATGAAAAATATATGAACATGGTCTCTAGCATTTGCTGCAAATTAAATGCACATGAAAAAAATTGCAATGTGAAATTAGTAGTTTTGATAAGCAAAGTAAGAAATAAAAAGTAAAGAACATTCTTCCAAAGCAAAAATATATCAATTTCAGAAATAATAATCACAATACTTACAGCAAAATTAATTTATTGTGCATATTTCCAATTGAATTCCTGCAATATTAAATACCAGCTTTACCAATAAAACAACGTTACACGCTAGTACATAAGTCACCCTTTAAGAGAATATTAATATGAATTTTAAAATAAAAAAAATTATATGGATCAAATGTAAACAAAAATTTAAAGAGTGAAACAGCAACAAATGAATGTGGTTCCTTACAGTAAATAGCCCAATAATGTAAATTTCAACAAATGCTAAATTTACTCACGCCAGTTTTAATGGCTTTTGAGGTAGATATCCTCCTTTGGAATGATTTTGTCGAACTTGGTTCTCCATCACTTTCCGAAGATTCGTCAGTAACCGCATCAGAACTTAATTTCTCAGATAAATTCGTTCCATACACCGAACCTGTCGCCATCTTCCATCCCTACTGATTAATTTTTCCTTTTCCTCACCAACAGATGGCACTGCTGTGTTTCATTTTTGTCTGCTGAAAAGTTGCACAACATCTATGCAATTTTAATAATTTTTTTGATATAATTTGTAATTACTGTGCCATTATTTATGTTCAAAAATTATAATTTCAAGCAATGGAAAAAATTACTTCAAATATTTTGTTCATGACCAGTCATTAAAGGTATAAATGCTTCTTTTCATCGTGTTTCTTAAAAAATATCATCACATTACATATATACTATGTGTGTGTGGGTTCGCTATAAAACTAAACAAAAAGATAAATACTTGATTATCATGTTAGTTTGAAATTTCCTTTTGAATGCTGAATAAAGAATATCTATATTTTTTTGTGATTGGCATTTGGGTTTTTTTAAAGGACAAATAATTATCTTCATTTAGTTCAACAGTACAGAGAAATAATTCTAAAATATCGATTTATAAACAAATTTATAAGTAAAAAATACTCTTAATATTTCTCATATGAATTAACTACATCATAACAATTTCACAAATCCAAATTCGTAATCGTTATCGAATGCTACGTATTTATATGTGTTTACAGAAATACTTAATAGTTTCTAAAAGGTTTTGACATGTATTGCGTTTCTTAAAGTAAGTAAATCAGTTTTTTAATCACTCTATTTTGTGCTGCACAATTAGATTTTACCATATAACATAATTTATTTTTTTCTTAATTTCACTCTCGATTTCACTTTAAAAAATTGGCATTCATTTTGTGGCTGATCTGTCAATAACTTAGTTGCCATTTATTCTTTCCGCGTTATTTTATTGTGCTGGTAATAATTAATATTATAATAATTAAATTATAACAGCCTATTTACCGTATTGTGTTTTTAGGAACTGTGTCATGCGATTATAGTTGGATACCTTGAGTTACGCGGCAGACATCTTGTTTGTTAGCAGTAGCTGTTGTCAGCGCGTCTGCTCGTAGTGTTCCTTCGCGTTGTTGAAGTATTTTGATTTTTCATGGAAATAGGCATGATGTCGGAAGAGATGCCTATTATGGGACCTCCTTCTGTAACATGTTTATATGGAAATTATAAAGAATCTTCACCAGATTTCGCCCGTGAGCGTGATTTGTGTATGCAATGTTTTGAAAAATGGAGTGAATCCGAACAAACTGAATTCGTTGAACTGCTTTTAACTAAAATGCTTCATCATCAACACAGTCATGTAAGTTCATTTTTACGACCAATGTTACGTAGAGATTTTATATCCCTTCTTCCTAAAAAAGGTTTAGATCACGTCGCTGAAAATATATTGTCCTACTTAGATGCGAAATCACTTTGTGCTGCGGAACTGGTGTGCAAAGAATGGTATCAAGTTATTTCCGAAGGTATGCTATGGAAAAAATTAATTGAAAGATGTGTTCGGACTGATTCATTATGGCGAGGCTTAATGGAAAGGCGCGGTTGGATTAAATATTTATTTAAACCGTCTCCTGGCGAACCACATCCTGATCATATGTTTTATAGGAGGCTTTATCCAAAAATAATCCAAGATATTGAAAATATTGAAACTAATTGGCGTTGTGGGCGCCATACTTTGAAAAGAATTAATTGTCAAAGTGAGAATAGTAAAGGTGTATATTGTGTGCAATATGATGACAATAAGATAGTTAGTGGATTACGAGATAATACTATAAAAGTATGGGATCGTAGTTCTTTAGAATGTATACAAGTTCTTACAGGTCATACTGGATCCGTTTTATGTCTTCAGTATGATGATAGGGTTATTATTAGTGGATCTAGTGATTCTACTGTTCGTGTCTGGGATGTTAAAACAGGTGAACTTATTAATACCCTTATTCATCATTGTGAGGCTGTATTGCATCTACGTTTTAACAATGGCATGATGGTCACATGTTCAAAAGATCGCTCTATCACTGTGTGGAACATGGTTTCACCATCTGAAATAACAATACAGAGAGTGCTTGTTGGTCATCGTGCTGCAGTTAATGTTGTAGATTTTGACGAAAAATATATTGTATCTGCATCTGGTGATAGAACTATAAAAGTGTGGAATACTTCTACATGTGAATTTGTCCGCACTCTTAATGGACATAAACGTGGAATAGCTTGCCTACAATACAGAGATAGATTGGTAGTTAGTGGAAGCTCTGATAATACTATCAGACTCTGGGACATTGAAAGTGGTGCTTGCTTACGAACTCTTGAAGGACACAAGGAACTAGTGAGATGTATACAATTCGATAATAAAAGAATAGTGAGTGGAGCCTATGATGGTAAAATTAAAGTGTGGGATCTAGCTGCTGCTCTAGATCCACGTGCTCCTGCTGGTTCACTGTGTTTACGTACTTCTGTTGAGCATTCTGGCAGGGTTTTCCGTCTACAATTTGATGATTTCCAGATTGTTAGTAGCTCGCATGATGATACTATTCTGATTTGGGATTTCCTGAACGGAACACCTCCAGAAACGCCTGCAATGACAGTCAGATCTCCTTCACGTACATATACTTATGTTTCTAAATAATTTATTTATTGTGATAACTTAAAAGGCTTTAGGAAAATGTGTTAAAGTTATTTGCATGTTTGTATGCTGTCAAAGTGAGTGTACTTTTCCAATATTATAAAATTGAACAAAAGAAGATGTGAAAGTTTGGGCCCAATATTAATGTTATGTCATGATGCAAGAAATTTCATCAGGGGTGAAAGGTTTTTATTTGCCTCTCTTCTTGACTGTACTTTAAACCATAGTTCCTTTTTATTGTAAGCTGCACATTAAGCAACAACCTAAGAGAGTTTGCTGTTTTATAGTTTAAAAAATGTTCAAAAATGGTTGTGAAGTATGTTATCTCTTGCATTTTTTTTGAATTGCCACTTTTCCAGTATGCAGTATAACAGCATGGAACGCTATTATGAATTTATACAATCATTTTTAGAATTACCGAGTTATTCTCGTAATTAGTTATTCTATGATGATTGAATTATCAAAAAGAGTATCTCAGATTTCTTTTTACTGTGAATTTATTGATAATTTTCATAAGAATTAGATCTGCAGTCGTGTATAACTTACACAATGAAAAAATTATGCTTTACAATGTTTTAAAGATAGAATTGATATAGAATGCTAAATAGTGTAATAGAAAAAATTGCATAAAATAAAATTATACTATTATAAAATCTAGATTTTTCAATGTACTGCATGGATAAAATGTTATTTAGATTTCAATGAGTTTGTTTGTTTTTTTGTTGGTAACTTTTCTGAAATTTTTATGAAGTGATTCTGTTTTAATGAATATTTATGAGGAAAACATGTTTCTTTTGAGAATCTATAATTCAATATCATTAATTCCTTTTCTGCATTGTTTGTTCTAAATGCTGATAATTTGTCTATGTGATATGTGTATTGGAAAGACAAGTAGCTATCTGGAAATGCTGACAAGTTGGTTGTTTTTATACTTAATTTTTAATATTTAACTTTAAATCTTTGACTCCCTTCGTATATAATTTGAATTTTTTTCTTTAAACTAGCTATTTTAATTTTTTTGATATTTGAATATGCATTATTTAAGCAGAATATTGCATGAACACATATCAAATATTTAAGTGTATCAATAGATTTATCATTAATTATTTCCTTATACAAGAACATTTACTCCCCCTTCCAAGATATATGCTGTGTAGAATAAATTAAATGGAAAGATAAGTAATCTTAATAGTATGTGTATATTTTCTTCCTTTGGGAAGGGGGTATTGATAAGATTTATTACAAAAGTGAAAACAAAATATTATATATGTCTTGTTCTGAATAATGCATCAGAATCTTGAAATAGAAGCTGTCAATAAATAAATGCATTTTTGTGGCTAATTCTAAGATGCTGGAGTTTTCATTAAAGAAAAATTTTATTTGTTAAATAGTTAAAATCCTTAATTACCAGAATATTTGATATGCATATAAATATTTATTTATAAAATGTTAATTATTTTATGTTAAAAGAGCCACTTGTGTGTAATATTTTAATAAAATTTGATCATAAGGTCAATCTTAATCTGAGCCACTCACTTAAATTATCACCGGTGACAAAGTTATTTTTATTATTAGACAGTTTTAATTTGTATGAAATACTGTAAATAAATTCTAATTTGTGTTATATAAATAGTGCTTAAGTTCAGAGGTATACTTCTTGAGTTCAGAGGTAATAAATATGATTGAACATTTTGCTTTATTCGATACTTGTTTTGTTTGGGAAATATATATATACAAATATATAAGAAATGTGATGCATTATTAATTATAATAGTTGATTAAAAAAAAAAGGCATTGGTAGTCTTCAGAAGTTTTTCATAATACTGTTTCATTTAATAAAATATTCTCTTCAATAAAGCTTCACTTACAAACTTGATATATATATCTGTGTATATCTTTATTGTAGCGAAATTTGTCAATCAAATTAAGCAAAAATTGATATGTATTTTAGTAATATTCGTTTTAGTATGAAAATTAAATAGATAAAAGAAATCCTATTCATGTATATAACCTTTTAATAAATTGTATTACATCTTGGTTTTAGATTTCTTTAGCATAAGAGACTACTGTTTGCAATCATAATATTTTCTGTATATCTGTATTTAAATTGAGTGTGAAATAAAAATTTCTTATTTTGTCATTTGTTTATTACTTTATGTATAGGTTTTTTTTCACCCAAACAGAAATATGTGTCAAAAAAAGGCTTTAAAATGAGCATACACAAATTTATCTGTAACAAGTAAAAAAAAAATACAAGATATGAATTATAAAAATTTAATGCATATATATTTTATCACAGCTGTAAGTGTGCAAAAAATATATAAATTTCATTCCTTGGGTAAAATTTTATCTGTTTTATTACTATACATATTTTTCAGACTTGCAAATTGGATAATTTATCCCTAAAACTGGAATTGGGTTATTTTTAATGAAACAAACTTAATGTATTTTCTTAGCTTAATTTTTTTAAAAATTGAACTATATTAATGATGCATATTCAGTTTTTTTTTTTTATTGCTGTTTGTAAACTTTTTTTTTTTTTTAAAGCATGTTTTGTAGAAAAATTTTCTAGGCTCTCCTCCCCTTTTGGATCTTGTTCAACCCCTTAATAACTTTTTTTTTTACTAATAAGTTCATGCTTATAATTGAGAAATAATTAAAAATTTTATTTCAAGATTTGAGATCAGAAATTATTACTCTGAAGAGAAAAAAATGTTATTGCATAGTTATTAAATTTCTTTGTCTTGTGAATAAAACTGCATCTTTTTTTTTGTTTTTTTTTCAAAAGAAAAAAAAAACTTATTTTATTATATCCATATATTTCATACCCTTTCATCTCAAAATTTTGCATCTCAACTAAAATGAAGCCCATTTATATTTTGATACAGCTTGATCAAGGATAAATTATGTGTGTGTACTATAGGGAAAAAAATAGTTAAATTCAAAATTAGATTCTTATATGTGGGATTCATTCTAAAAATGGAGAGTACAAATAGAAAAGTATGCATATATATCAAAATTGCTGTATTTAACTTACAAAATGAAATAAAAATTAAAGATAAAAAAAAGCATTCAAGCAACTTTTTAAATGTCTTACTTCTGAGGTAAATGATTTTTAAAATGCAGATTGTTCAAATTGTCCTTATATCCATTTAAAAGTGAAGAAAGAAATGATTTTGTATTGGAATTTATATTAGTATATACAAGATGGATCAAAAAGGTATGTTACAAAAACTTTTTTATGTATCAAGGAATTGAAAAACAGGAAGATGAACTGATTAGGGGGGGGGGGGGAATTAAGTTGGCTTAAGATTTACTAAAAGTATAGTTTAAGGTTGAGGAAGATAAAAAAAAGCTTTTGTAATAAATATGGTTAGTATGTATAAAAAAATAAGTCCTTTTGAAAGCTAGCAAACAAAATATATTGCAGAATGAAAGTAGCATTAAGTTTTCACTTGAATTTATATATTACTCTCCTCTCAGTTTTGGAACAAAATTTGACACAATTAGATTTAAAGTTTTTATTTTAACTTATTTGTGAATTTTTTTAATCTTGACTTAATGATTCTTTAAGTAAGGGAAAACTTTGAATCAACTTTTTGTTGTATGTAAGTCTAAAGCTTCATGTCTGGATCACAATTTGAATCAGTAAAAACTGTTAAACTATCCTTGCATGCTTGATGAAACCTTAGAGCTCTTCCAATTATGTTATGCATGCTATTAATATGCTTAAACATTTTGATGTACTCTATGAATTTTTGAAATATGTAACTTGCTTACTCATCAAATTGTTCCATCTTTTTTTTAATTCATCACCTATTGGCATGGTATGGAGAGACAGTGTTATCCTCGTCTCTTAACTAAGGTGCAAAATTGTGAGGTCTGTCCCCAATAGCTTTTCTTGCTCCAAGTGTCACACTTTTAAATAATCAAATCAATGTTTTGAATTTATGTTTTAAACTTGTCGGACTGATTTGTGGAAAGTCCTTTGGAAGTTTGTTTTTTCGTATAAAATTGGTTTATTATATCATATTGAAGATTTAACCATGGAATTTTATCTCTTATTGTATTTTATTTTAATATGCTTAAGGAAAAACACTTTAAACAAATGTTTGGCACAGCTTAACTGTTTTTGGCTCATGCCATAAACTCATACAGTCACTCACTCTTCTGCAATTCAAAATCCTTTGATTTTATAATAGACATTAATGATTCAAAAATTAGTACTTGTTACTGTTAAAAATATTTTTATTCTTCATATATCCTCTCACTGGTAAAGATCTGTTTGATTGATGAACACATAATGACAGTTTATCACAGGAAAGGGCAAAAAAGTTGTGCATTCATTTACATGAAAATGGAATGCTTGTATACTAAATATGTAAATAAGACACAAAAACATTACAAATCAAGTTTTTATTGACCTTTCATTTAGTAGTATAAACAAATGTTTAAAAAAAAAGATTGTAAACTTAGACTGAGTTTATGCGAATGTAAGACTTATTTGGTAAAGTCAGGTACCTTCTTGCTGTTCTTTTATCATCAGTTATAATGATAAGGATTATGTAAATTAAAAGCCAATGAAAATATTCTCTGTATGAAAATGCCTCAATTTTTTTTAGGATGAATAGACCAATACATCTAACTTGAGTTCTGATTCCAACTGAGACTTGTGCTAAATAAGGACAGCTGTTACATATTAATTGGACTCCATATATTGCATTTATGCGTAAATTTGATGAGTAAAGGGGCACTTTAACTGATAACTTTGTTGCCTAACTGGTCTTTAGTTACTAGATTTGTCACCAATAATGTGTTGCGTTAGGTTAATTTTAACTATTTATAAATTATCTGTTTTGTAGTGTTCTTTTAAGTGCTATAATAAACAATCGGTGTGTGTTTTACAATTTCTATATCTCCTATTTTGCCATTTTTTTTTATTTGTAATTTCCTTAAACATAATATAAGAATTGTAATCGAGCCATAGGGTGATTAATGATGGATTTAAGAAATATATTTCTTGAACTTCAATAGCTGTTAAAATGAAATTTTTAAAATGCAGGCATCTCTTTGTGTTTGTTATGTTATTGATACTATTTTGTTTAATTTTTCTTCATGTGTTGTTTGTTTTGGGTTATTGAAATAATAGAATTCAAAAGAGGAATTTTCGAATTTTTTTTTTTTTTTTTTTTTTATCGACTACTTTTTAGCGTGTTCCTAGAATTATTTAATATTTCATTGATAACTTGGCCCATTACATCTTTCTTTACATGATGAACAGACTTACTCCTAGGAACCATATGGAATGCAGTTTAACTTGTATATCATTATCTACTGTTTGGATAAATTAATTTTTCAATGGTATTCAATCAACATTTATGCAGTTTGTTTATATACAGTATTTTGCAGTAGCTGGTAGTCATATTTCCTGAAAATGAGTCCATGAAATATTAATTTAATTATACATTGTTTCTCAGATTAGATATCTGCAACTCGACTCTTTTGTGATGTATTTTCACAAAAAAATAAGTTTTTTTATATGCATATGTTTAAGAAAAGTCTCGAAATTTAATACATATAAATCAGGTCAGAATAAAAAATATTTTTTAACACATAAAAATAAAACCATTGTACTATTAGAATGAAAGTTATTTATTTTGCTTCATATATGCTTTCTTCATGTAATTGAGAAATGTTTTGTAGAAAAATTACTATATTAAATTTCTATTATGTGATCTAATTTGGTTTGAAATTAACATTTTCTGTCAAGTTATATGATCATTTATGTCTTGGTTTCATATATGAAATAAATGAATACATATATGTATGCTTATTTTGTTTATTTTCAGAGCATTGTCAGCTGATGTAAATTCATAATCTTGATAATCAACCTTATAGGTAATATTTTTTACACGTATATTTTTCACAGAAATACCGAATTTTAATTTTTTTGTGTTCATTTATTCAACTTTCTCAAATTTGTATATAAAGTTAGATTCTTATTCTTGCAAGAATTTTTCAGTTGGAATTTTTGTGTAAGTTTATTGTTAGAGATATTCTTAAAATATGCCAGTTCTACCAATCTTATTTTAATTATCTGAAGAGTTTCTCAAAGATATTTTGAAAATTTGCTGAAAGCATTAATATTCAAAAATTATTACTCTATAAAATTAATGTTAAGTGTTTTTATCTTTTTCTTCTTATACTTTACTTGTATTCCTGTAATTAAATTTTATATATTGTTTAAATTACGAAGGAAAAGGATGAATAAAGTTATCTTTTTTAGTTATAATGATCACACTTGAATGTGAATTAATTGCATTAATTTGGATTCTGTATATAATTCAATATTGTCTTTCTTTTCTTTTAATTTTTGAGAGAAACATTGAAAAATAAATTTGTAATATAAAATTTTGAATCCAATGTATATATAAGTTATTTTCATTATAATCTCCTATCGATTAATGATGTAATCAATGGAGTTCTACATAAATGTTTATGATTAATGGTGTAATCAGTGGAGTTGTACATGAATGTTTATGGGTGTATTTCTTTCTCTTTAGTAATAGTGAATATTGTTTTAAGTTTTCAACTGAATGTCTAATAAGATAATCTCTTAATATTTGAATTCATAATTTTTATTTTTCCTTACTCAATGCAAATGGAATTATTGTTGCATGCTGTTGGTACAGATATCGTAGGATAAACATTAAACCTAAATTATTTAAGTATGGTAGAATCTCTGAGTTGACCACTCTAGAAACTAGATCAAACTGGTTTATGTACAGAAGTAGGCCAACATTTTGTGTTTTCTCACTTTACAGAATGCTTAAACTCTTGTATAATAATAAATATTAAAATGATCCACACAGTGTTTAAAATCAATGCATTTACTGTTTTGTTAAATATTTTTGCTCAAAGGTGTTAGGATATATATTCTATTTTTCATTCTTATCTAAAAGGTGAGTGGAGAAAGCCCCCTGTCAATGCTACTTATTCTGTTCAACATACCAAGGCATTATCTTGCAACAAATTATTTTGATATGTATATCCATAATATTAATTGTTAATATGAATTAAAATTATTTTAAGTTATTCAGCACTCGTTTATTTAATTGTATTTATGGAAATTTTTGAATGTTTCTTCTATAGAAATAAATCCTTAGTGCTGGGAAAATTAATAAAATTCAGGAATGTTAAACCTTATGTAATACATAGCAATAGCAAAATGAGAGAATTTAACATGTAATAAAGGGTATAATGACAGGATTATGGAATGAAATCTACATTTGGTTTAGATTAGACTCATTTGATCAGGTTGCAATGGGTAGAATGGATATCCAATTGACTCACCTTCACTTTTAACATATTCGTTTTACCTATTAGCATCTTTTGTTCGGAGAGAGTGCTCCTTCCTATCATGCGGCATACATTGTTAATCACGTTCTAATAATGTGTACAGTGTTTCACATCATCAACGAACTTTTGTTTAACCTTCATTTTAAACTTGGCTGACTTAGTAGGGAAAAACCCTACCATAACTTGTTTGTGTTATTAAACATAATTTGATTTTTAAATCATGTTTAAGATTTAAACCTTGCAGCATTATACAATTTTTTTTGTTACTCTGTATCTTTAATTTAAAATTTGGTTTTAAAAAAGAAACTCTTGTAGCATTATCAACGAAGATTTAACTTAGCATAGCCAGATTTGGCTCTTGTGCCATAGACCCATATTCACAATCGAATGATCATGTTGCAAAAGTTAAATTAATGGTAAATCAATGTTGTTGTTACATTGGTTATTGTATATAAATTTACAGAATTAATCCTAGAAACATGCAAGATTGATGCTCCATCTTATGGAATTGGTCAAGACTGTAGAATGAATTTCATTTTGATAATGGTATATTGATAATATGAATTGGTATTTGTGTAAATTGATGTCACCCACTTTATGAAATGCTTTCACCAAATAATGATTGGATTGGTGTAATTGAATAATAAATTATTTATCAGTTTAAATATTTCTCAAATTGTGCCAATTTTCATGAACAGCAGGATTTTATGTAAGAACCATAGATTTATTTTGGATACTGGATTTTTTTTACTGTACAAATAAATTTTTGCTTTAAAAAAATTTAAGAATTGAAGTTTAATTGTATGGGAGAATTTTTCCTTGCAGATTGTTTTACTGTAGGAAATGAGTATAAAAAATATTGGCTTGTTAAATAATTCCTCCCAAATGAGGATATTTACTTATAATAAAACGTTTTTTTAAAAAAAATTTTAATTTATATTTAGAATTTTACAAAACTTACTGTAGAATTTTTAAAAAAAATACTAAGAAGTAAATTTATTTTATGAAATAGTCTCTTGCCCCTGCCCATCCCCATTGTAAAATAGTTTTTATAAATTTAATAGTACCAAAAAACATCAAAATTGAAAATTAATATACTTAACCATTAATATGTTTATCTCAAATATAAAATAGTATCGTTTACTGTCCTGTTCCAAAAAAATGATGATCGACAATAAGGATGATATTGTATAATCATAATGCTTTTTTTGTTATGAATAGTAAAGAATCTAAGCTCTAAAATGAAGGAAATCAAAGAAAGGGCTAAATTTATGTATTTAATAACGACTACATTTTTAGGATAAATATCAGTGGAAGTTCTTGTTTTACAATTTTTAATTTTACAGTATTATATTTAAAAGCTGATTTAAATTATTGTAAAAATTTATATTCTCGAAATGTATTTAGATTGAATTCTTAAGTGGTTTTAATAGAACTTTTTTGAATTGTCATTATGCCATAAAGTATCTTTCAGACTTATTTTTAATCCTTTTGATTGAGGAGAAAAATTACAGTAAATGGATTTCTCAAATTCCTCTAAAGAATATCGTACAGAATAATGGAGATATTTATTGAAACTGGGATAAAAATCCAATGCATGTTGTGGAAGTTGGAGTGGAATACCAGTTCTTATACTCTCTTCATTTCCTTTTCAAAGTTCTAAATTTTGAAGTCCATCACTAATAGCTCTCATGTTGTTTTATTGCACACTAATGTAAAAAGAAAAAGCAAGGATGGGAAAATTGTATGTTTCTCTATAATTATGAATGCATTGTAACACAATTGTTCTCGAGTGTTTCCATACTGTAATGAAAACAAACATCAACAAAATTTCATATCTTGACTATGTAATAAATTTCTAGTATTTTAATCAAAGTATGTTGGTAATTTAATTTTTCCTGAAAAATACAAATGATTATTTGCTTATTTTATTTCCTTTGTAAAATTATTGCTTTACAAGGAAATACTCATTCAATAAAATACTGTCCTAATTTTGTTGTGTTTCCCTCCCATAATCGGAGTTTTTTTAAAGATGTTTATTTATCAAAATCAAAAATTGATTTGTTTTGAAAAATTGTTTTTGCTTTTATACTTATTGGTCATGTTATTTTCTTTGAAATTTTTATTGATATTTGTTTCATTGCTTTAGGCAAATATGGCAGAATTGGCTTCTGATGCTGCTCAAGAAAGTGAAGAAACTAAAAAGAAAATTATTGTAAGTATAAACATAATACAAGTGCAGTAATGGATTCTGAAAAAATTGACAGGAGAGAGGACACAATATGTCAGGTTTTGTTGTTGTTATCCTCCACCATCTCTTTGTTGGTTATTAAATTACTTTAAATATGTGGTTTCATTATCCTATTCCTAAATAATGTAGGATATTAGTTAACATGGGAACTAAACTTGCACAACAAATATATTGACACTCATAATTTGATTGGAATTTCCTATTCAAGTATGTTATGTTGTCTGTGTGTGAAATTATGACAGAGTAGCCCACCCACTGGATCAGCCACTGTCTACAAGTAGCAATTAGTATTTGTCATAAATTATTTTTGAAACGTGAAAGAAATTGGATGTCTGAAAATTTACTGACAAGGAAAATTAGATGTGAACTGGTTTATCAAAAAATATTTTACTGAAGTAATTGGTAAAATGCTAATTCATTTTGCTTTTCACTTGTATGAATAAATAAGAAATTTTTCCTTAAAATGAAGACTTAAAATTAGTATGCAAATTTATGTTGAAGAAATATAATTAAGCAATTATGATGTATCAATTAATTCTTTATAAACATAATGAAATAAAGTCCATAAATTTTAAAAATTATAATAATTTATCTAACATTATTTGAAAAAATAGGTGTGAAACATATAATGTTATAAAGTTTGAAAAAATATTTAATATTGTAAAATTATTTAGATGATGCATTTTATATATATAAATTCAGAAGAGTATTCTAGTAATTGTTTTGAATGAATATTTTCTAATGATCATTTTTAAAAAAATCAGTCTTTTATATGTTATATGAGTAATAAATTGAATTGAGAAATATTTTATGTGTAATAATTTTTTTAATGTTAACTTATCGTAAATTTTTAGTTTTGTTTCTATAAAACTCTTAAAGAAAAAAAATTTTGTCGTGATAGGATGTATGAAATAACATTTGATCTAAATAGGCATATATATTTAGGATACTATTCATTACTTTTGCAAAACATTTCTGATAAAACAAATTTTTAAAAAAGTTCATGAAGAAACTAGCTGATAAGGTCTGAAAAATATTTTTGCATTAAGAGATATAGTATTGAATATTATCTCTTTTAAGAAAAAATTTAACCTAAATATTATATTTACTTTTAGCTATTAGAAGTTATTCTTAATTATAACTAAGATAATGAAAGTGGAAAATGATAGTTGAATAAAGTTCATTTGTGTGTGTGTGTTATATGTTTTTATATATAAAATTGAAACAATGTTTTCATCTTTTAGTATACTCAGGTAAGAAAACCGTTTTAATGTTATTTGTATATGCTTCACACCAACATTAAGCAATCAGCCCTATTTATCATATATATTTAAATGAAATTTATAACCTTATTATTCTGTCTTTAAATAAATTGTGTTTGTAGATCCTGTTGACAAAAATTTAAATAATTAATTTTACAGAGTGTTTAGTTTAAAATATGTACTGCTTTTGTATCAACTCTTGTATATTTTTAAGACATATTTAAAAAATCAGTTTTTCCTTATAAATGTTTTTTAAGCATGTCATAATTTTTTTATTAAAAGATAGAAGTTTTGATATATTTAAATGGCATTATAATAAATAATTATCAATTGGAAATACTTGAAAGAACACTTTTATTTTTTTCAAAGCAATGACTTTCAGTTAACTGTTATATAATTTAACTATTGTTGATTAATTAGTAATGATGTAATTCTATTTAATGTAAAAAGGTGAGAGAAGATGAAAAAAACGTTGGTTGTTGAAGTTTTATGGTTATCATTAAAATAATAAAAATGTGTTTTTAGTACCATGCATTTTTTTAAATTTATTATAGCTTGAAGAAAAAAGTAAAGAAGATCTTATTAAAATTGTAAGGAAGCAACTGACTTTACTCCAGAAAGCTAAGGGCAAAAGTGAAGGTAATATCTTTGCATTAGATTGTATATGTTTTTTACCCCTAAGGGAAAAGTAATATTGCTTTTATATTTATTTTTTAAAATTAGAACTCAACAAAAAATGCCAAACTTTGGAAGAGGAGAAAAAGTTAGCATTGGAAAAACAGGAATATTCTATAATAGATTTACAACAACAACTTGAAAATCTTGAGAAAGTGGTATCTGATGTAAACACAGCAAAGGTAAATTGCTCAAATTAATTTAAATCTTTGTAAAATTCAATGTTTTAAAGTTTTTACCATGAAATGTACTATTATTCTACATATTCATGGCAAATTGTTTTGAAAATGAGAAAAATGGTCCACAAACTCTTTATAGAATAACGAATCTGCTGTTAGCTAAATCTGTGCTAAGACATCAATGAAAATCGAAAATCTCTGGTCCTCCCCCCTTCTTTGTGTGAAAAATTTTAAATAGCCCTATTCCATAATGAATTGATACATCATTCAAAACACATTTACATACAACTCAACCTATTATGATATAAATTCATCCATCCCTTTCCTTAAAAAAAGTCATCAAGAAAAGAAGCATTGTGAATGAAGCCTAAAGAAACTTGAATAAATTCATAATACCAAAAAGTTGTTTATTTTAGGCTCAATGAGAAATTTAAAAAAAAAAAAAAAAAGTTTCAAAGAGCAAAATACATAACTAAAATTAAATTTTATCTTATTCGGTTATGATATTTTATTTTGTTTGAGGGAAAATATCATTAAAATAGAAAAATTTTATAGATATACCTGATAACTTGATATTTTGTGTAACACGCCTTTTTTAATAATTGTCAAAATAAATTTGAATTTTAATTATATGTATCATTCACACACCTGTAATATATATATAGAACGGGGGGGTGATGAGATTGTACACCCCAAATCTACACTGATTTGCTCTTATGCAAAGGTCTGGGTTGTCTAGGGGAGTAATTCCATTTCCAGATTCTATGATGATTTCATAAGAATTCAATTATGAGGCTCAACTTGTTTTAATTCGCTTATTAGAAGAGATGATGAAGAGTGAAAATATTTACAACAGGAGATGATGAATTGACTAGTTCATCGGAGCAAGATAGATAGCTGCCTCATTGTATCGCATATCAGCGATGGGCATTGGATGCATAACTAAAGTCTGTTAAACTGTGAAGGATTTACATGCCTGGAAGAGATAAGAGAATCTCTGAATCAGCAATCCTGTTAAATAAACATACTCTGAATATTTAAAAATGAAACTTTTTAAACCATCAAATGAAATGAGTTTTACTACTGAAAAAAGTGTTAGATAGCAACAGAATAAAAAATTGAAACCTGATGTGGTGATGATCGTTATTTTGCTGAAGTTTATTGGTACATAAAATATTCAAATTAGAAGCCAATTCCAGCAAAGATAATTTTGTCGATCTCTCGAGTAAGTGGGAGGATGATTGCATTCTGCATCAGAATGTGGTCTTTGAAAGACAATTTTTTTTTCTGTTACCAAGAAGATGGACAGAACATTAGATGCATCTGTGAAGTAATTGACGTCCCTATTAGTATTCTCTATTTTCAACCCTTCTTGTCAACAATTTGTAATCTTTTTCAAATGTCTAGATCCCAGTTATATTTTGTATTGCATAGCATAGCCATATCTGGCTCTTACACCATAAAATTCACAATCTCTCGCCCTAGTAATATCATGGGGATTTCAAGAACAAGAATAGTTGCTCATTCATGTTCAAATAGTTCTTTGAATTTGTGACTTGACTCTTCAAGAATGTTTATTTTGAGAACTACAGTTAACTTTAAAGAAAGCTACTTTTGGGCATCTGAAGTGAATAAAGAGTAAAAACAGAAAATTAAGAATAACTCTAGTATGAAAATTGAAGTAAATGTTGTGAGATAAAAAGTTCAGATGATAAACAAGGTTGAAATGGTGTAGTTTTGAATTCTTCTGTGTTCAGTTGTAATAAATTTGGTTACAACTCGCAGCAAGATGGAATGTCCAACCTTCAACAAATTTTATAATTTATGCAAGTGGTAAAATTATTTTGCTTTAATGTATCATGCTGATATAAAAAATCATTATTTCCTCATTGAAAGGTTCTTAGTATGTTAATGAAATTATAAGGGTAGGTCAAAATGAAATACAAATATCTAACCTGTATATAGATTGTCTTTTTTCATGTGCTGAGGAACCAAATGAAAAATACTGGTGTAAATATGTATGTATTAATAATTTTATAAATTTTAAGCTTGACATTGATGCAGATGCCACTATATTGCCTCTATCTTTCTGAAGAAATGTAAAAATGTCCAATTCAAATTTATTGTTGTAAATGTAGAATCTAAACCAACATTTGGTCTAAATGTTTGCATGATGTTAAAATTGATTTAAAAAAATAGATCAAGCAGTACTGTCAGATAAAATTTTTTATAAAATATGAAAAAGTTTTTAAAGGATTAGGGGAAATTCCATGTCTTTTCTATCATATAGTACTTAAAGAAAATGTAACTCACATTATAGACCCCCTAGAAGAATATTTCCTGCAATTCTAAAAGATCTTATGGAGATATTACTTGATTTAGACTAAGATGTAAAGGCATTATACTGTAAATACATGCTCTAGCTCTTTGGGTAAATAATTTAGTTATAGTTGAAAAAATCAATCAGTAAACTAAATATCTGATTAGACTCAAGAAATTTGACAACATCACATTATATCTTCTAGAGATGAAATTATTAGTTAATTATAAGATAAAAAATATTATTTTATGTATCAGATTCAAAAGAGGGTTTGAGGTGAATTCTCTTAGGTGAGAAAAGCTCTCTGAACTTTGTACTTTCATTTTACCACTTGGTAGATATAAATTGAATAGATTACAGTTTGGAATTCTTTCAGCCCCTGAAGTCTTTCTGAGACTAAACCAAAAATTGTTTGAAGATATTGAGGGTGTTTAAACTAATTTTGATGATTTAATAGTAGCTGGAACAACTGAAGAGGATCATGACAGAAAGCTGTTGCTTGTCTTATACAGAACTAAAGCTATGTATAATTTAATTTCGAAATGCTTCAATTAAAGAGTCAATGAGATCAAATATATGGTCATAGTAGGTCCTGAAGAAGGAATTTAGACAGAAAAATTTCATGAGAGAGCAATAAATGAATTAGACAAGCCTATAAACAAATTAAATGTGAGACTTTTTGGTAAGATAAATTTTCTGTCAAAATTCATCCCAAATATATCAAAAATTGCAGCACCTTTAAGAGGAGCTATTAAAAAGTAATGTTGATTTCAGTTGGGAACATGATCAGGCTTTTGATAATGTTAAAGAACTTATCTGTTCAATTCCTAACCAAAAAGTTTTTTATAGTGCACAAGAGAAAACTATACAATGTGATAGCTCAAAGGATGGATTAGGGGCATGCCTTTTGCAAGGTCACACTGTATCTTTCACATCAAGGAGTTAGTGAAAGAGTAAAACACAAATTGAGAATTAATTATTGTAAGTTGTTTTTATGTTTACAAAATTTCACAATTTGTGTATGGACAGGTGAATGATCATATGACTGTAAACCATTGACTTCAATAAGTAAAATTTCTACACGTTTACAAAAAATGCTATTGAAATTATTAAAGTATGAATTTACTGTTGAATACTTGCCAGACAAAAATGTGTCTTGCAGATACTTTGTTGCTGGCCTTTCTTAAAGATGAAGTACTTGATAATCTGAAAATGATGTGTAATATATAATCAAACTGGCATATATCTTCCAATAAGTACTCGTAGAATAGGTCAGTTCCAAAAGGCACTCCACACGAGGTGATAAAAACTTTAAAATACTTATAAATTGCTGTAAAGAAGGTTGGCCCTAAAAGATAGAAAAAATTCTTTTAGATTTAAAAGTATATTAGAAATCTCAAACTTATTTTCTAAATTATGAAGGATTTGTTATTATTAAATGATAAAATAATTGTCCTTAAAAAAATCTAAGACCCTGAAATGTTTTTATTAATTCATAAAGGCCATCTAGGTTTTGAAAAGTAAAAAAATAAGGCATGAGAGATTATATACTGGAGGATTAATAAAACAAAGCAATAATACAAGTACTTTAAAATTTCATTGTTAGGTTTGGTATGCCTGAAACTATGTTTAATGATAACAGTCCATTTAATAAATACAAATTTAAGGAATTTATAAAGTCTTGAGATATTGAACCTTCTTTTTCAGTCCATGTTGCTCATGAAGCAATGTAATGGTAGAGAAATCTGTAAGGGTAGCAAAAGCATTGCTTAAAAATGCATATGAGGAAATTAATAAACTTACTGTAGCTTTGCCTGAATTTTTTGAAATATACTAATTTTAGGAATAGGTTTATCTCTTGTCCAACTCTTGTTTAATCATAGAAAGAGAACTAAATTGCCTACGAGTGATCAGCTGCTTAAATCTGAAATCTTCAAAGATGTTGTTTGAAAATTTTGGGTATGGCAGACAAAGCAAAAGTTTTATTTTAATAGAACGACAAGGTTGGAGATAAAGTTCTTGTACTGTACATGGGAAATAAAATTTGGGAATCTGCTTCTGTAATTTCTAAAAACAACCAAAGATTATATGATGTATGAACAATCATAAATCTGGTATACATCAGGAATAGAAAACATTTAAGGCCTTCAAAAGTTATCCATAACCCCAGCTATATAGCTAACTCTGATTGACTTTTGCATGGACTACAGTGATAAATTAGAAAACTCTGTAAATACAAATAATAATGTAGTAAATAGTTTTTCATATTACAGACAAGGATATCAAACAAGGTATGGATGTATCATAAATGTGAAGTACATTTAAAGGATTTTTTTCAAATTAAAGGGGTGGAGTGATACATCAGTTTTATTATTAATTGTAATTGCATCAGTTAATTGTAATCATGTTTATTGTAAATGTAAGTTATCTGGCAACAACTTGATGCTGTTGTTCAATCAGTCTGCAAGTCTTGTTATATATTGTTTTCCGTGTACTTAATAAATACTTAATTGTTATGATCTGTGTTATGTTCCTTGAACTATTGTGTTCAACTTAAACTTCAAATAAACTGATACACAAACCACTGTTGTGCTTCCAATTAAGAAAAACGTTTTTCTGTAACAATGATTTTTGATGTGGTGTAGAAGTTAGGAGAGGGGGTGTCAGCTCAGGTGTCATCCTCATCGTTTGACCGAGGTTCAAAATTACGAGGTCCATCATCAATAACCCTCACGTTGCTTCTAGTGCAATGTTAATAGAAACTAAACTAAACTGTAATGATGATTAATATCACCACTCAATGATCAAGCATGTTACTGGACCTCTAGCACTTAATTCCTTGAAGAAGAATTGGCCGTGAATAAATGATGCAGAAAACCCATACCATCACTTTTAGTGAATGCAACGGAACCTCTAACTTTGAGCACTGATTTTCTGGTTTCTAAATTCAGAAGTTGGGAGTACTCACTGTTCAGTTAAGTTTAATTCATCTGTCCAGAAGGTATTTCAAAACCATTCTGAATCTTCACAGTGAGCAAAATAGTGAAGTGAGAACTAGTGTTGAGGTCTCAAAACCATGTGAAAACAACTATTGCACATGTTGAAACTTCTTTGAATAATGCCTGAGAGTATTCTATATGACCTTCTGTATAGTTCAACAATGCATATCCTGTGCTTATGTAGGGCAATGGGTTCTATTATATATGCACATACCTCAATGCAAATCTGTGTGTATTTAAACAAATATTTTCTTTTTAAAACATTTCAGTAAATTGTTTTTTTATTTATTTGTGTTATTTATTTTAATCCCCTCCTTCTTTCTAAGTATTAAATGTATTAGTAGTCTCAATTTTTTGTTTGTTTTTATAAAATTAACATTATTAATAGTTCAAATTTTTATAGAGTTTCAAATTTTTAAGAAATATCTTTGCTGATTTCTCAGTACATCCTAGTTATTAAAAATAATCATATGTATATCATCAATTGAGACATAGGTAGTTTTTCCATTTATATGTTTTCATAAGTTAGAAAGGGAAAAAAATTAACTGAAATATGATATTTTAAGATTAAAAAAATTATTTCTTCAGAAATAAATCTTGCTATGCTTAATAATAGCACTTTGTTCCAAACAACTTCATTCCACTTATTAAATACTCTGCTGGATCTGAATAGGATGAGGATTCAAAGGCAAATTTACTAGAGAGATAACACACAGTACAAATGTGAAATGATTGAAAATACAGCTTTCTGTCAGATGAGGAAGATGATGAGATCAATATTTCATGTTACCATGGTTGCAGTTACTGCTGCTAAACATCTCAGCATAGAATGAAAGAGTTGTTGGGTTATGGCATCCCATTCAGTCTCCACACATTGCTAATTTGATTTGATGCAGCAACTGGTAGTAAATGCAAGGTCAGTTGTTCTGTTGTCTACTAAATGTAGACAACAGATGGACAGATGTAGGATATGTGACAGATTGGAAGAACAGGTAGACAAGGCACCAATGCAATCTGGTGGACAAAGAAATGGTCTTGAACGCTGTGGGATACATCTAATCATACATTGCTCCATGTAAATGTAGCTATGAGCAAGCTCTTGAATGTTAGGGAAGTCAGTGGGTTCCAAAGAAATATCTTCAGAGATAAAGTGCAAGTTAGTCATATTACTGGTAATTCATATTAGTGATTTGTGAGGAAAGTCCTGTACCACTCAAAACCATAACACCAGGTGCAGGACCAGTTAAGCAATTCCTCTCTTCAGTGTCTCTAGACTTTATTATTCATTGTGGTATTGCAGGTAGAAGCAGGATTCATTGGTAAAGACAATGTCATTGCATTCAGTTGTCCATGTCTACTGTTCAATGCACCAATCCATGCGCAAATGCCTGTGTTTTTAAAACAAAGTACACCTGTGATTTTAAAACAAAGTGCACCATAGTTGCCGCAAAGTACACCTTTCGGACATTCTACTGTACAGAAAACAATATGGTATGGTATATATAAACACCTATTTTTATGCAACAAACTGCATTTGCGGTAATATGGTTCCTGATGTGACAGAGCGATCCAAAAATGTCATGTGCATGTATGCCTTTCCTCAGAGTAGTGGTGCAATGAGATTGATATTGTCTGTCAGTTGTTCTTCAAGCACACTGAAGTTGCTTGCTTGCACCAGTACTTCAAAATGGCATCATGTTCTCCCTTTATGTAGCACTTCATGGTACTACAGGCACCCACAATGTGCATCTGCCCTGAAAGGCAAATCATTTGCATGTCACATCAAAGTATATGCTCAGTGAATTGGATGCTTCTTTTGTGGTATTGCATTTTTATTGACCAGCAGTGTATGTGGAGACAATAAAATGATTAGCAATGAAAAAATATGCCAGTGATAAATATTTTCAAATGAATAAATTTCGGAGTAAAAATCCCCCTCCCCCAAATTTATTGCATGATTTAGTAAATAAGAAAAAACAGAAAAGATATTAAATATTTTTGCATTTTTATTTCTTTAAAAATTATTATCATATTGATATCCATTTAAAACTGCTTTAAAGATATTTTGTTAAATGTTCATTTGTATACTTCAGTAATATGTTAACACAAATTTCTTCCTTTGTAGATAGCACTTTTATTATTAAAAAATCAAAGTCATTTTAATTATTCAAACTTTAAAAGATTGCTAGAATTCCCATATTTTGAATATTTATAAATTATCTTTGAAATTGTGCAACTGGTATTTTTCATTTGTTAATTTACTTTAATTTGCCCGTGTGTGCATTTATTCTTATTTATTATTTCTGTGAATCTCCAAACATGTAAACTAAAATTTTAATCATTTTTAGAATAAAATTTTGGAAGAAAAAGACCATGAAATAATGAAACTAAAAGAAAAAGTAAAATGTTTAGAGACAGAAAAAGATACTTATTTTTCATCAGTGAATGAAAAGGAGGAAAAAATTCATTGTTTATCTCTGCAGTTGAATACTGTTAAAGAAACTTGCCACTGCTTACAAGATGAACTACAGAAATTTCAAAAAATTAATAAAGTAAGCAGTTATTTTTTATTTCATAATTGTATAGCTATCTTTTCTCATTACTTACCAGTTTTTTTTAAAAGGAAAGTAACTAATTTTTCTATCAGAATGAACATAACCCTTTACTGAGCAAACTTTATACATACTTCCTGTTTCTGAAGCTGAATTTAATATATAAAAGTATGAATTAAAATGTATAAAATCTTAAATTATCAGCTGTTTTGAGTATGTTAGATAGGTTACACTTCAATAAATTTGCATTTCATTATTTTCCTAGAGAATAAATAATAGAATGGAATTCAGGATTGGGATTTTACCTATCAACCCAATTTTATGTACTCCCAGTTTTTTAGTTACTAATGTCGGATAATCATTTTTAATATGATTATTTCTTTCATTGAGGAAGTGTCACTTTTTAGAGTAAAAAAGCCTTATAAACGTGTGTTTCAAAACAAATTATAAAAATTTTCCTAAGATTTTTAGTTTGAAAATACTTTAACTTATTATTAAAATACTTAAGCTCATTATTGGAAGGTGCATGCTTTTTAAAAAAATTTCAGTTATTTGCATGATTAAAAATAATGAATAATTTAATCTTTTTTCATTCAAATTTTGTATCGCTTTTTTCCAATATGTTAACTAAAACAATACTTATACATTTTTTCTCATCTATTTTTCTTAATTTCATTGAAATGATTTTAATAATTTATTGTTTAATCTTATTTCTCTGAAAGCATCAACACTTGGATCTATTAATACCTAAGCATGACAAAATTGTATGAAATGTATTATTTATGATTTAAATTATAAAATAATGTAATATAACACAAAATAATGTGATATATCACTGTTAGATAGTTATATTTTTTACTTACTATCTTTAACTTTGATTATTTCTTGATTTTTTTAAACAGGAGAGTTTTTATTTTATTTTGTAGGATCTGAAGGATGAAACTAATGTTTTATTAGCAGCAAGGGATGCAGCTCTTGAATCTCTTAAAGCAAAAAATTCTTCACTGGACTTTAAAATCAAAGAATGTAATGATTTAATTGAAGAAATTAGTAGTTTAGAAAAGAAATATACACTTTGCATTGAAGAAAACTGTTGTTTGGCCTCAAAAATGGAAATCTTGGAAAAAGAAAAGGAGGACTTGTTAGTTGAAAATTCTCATCTTTGTAAAACAGTGAAAAATACTGAATCAGCTAATTGTCAAGATAATGACATTTTTTTCCTTATTAATGACAATCAAAGATTACAGGCTGAAATCAATACATTAAAAGAGGAAAATGAAAATTTGAAAGAACTATCTTCTGATCAAAAAAGAACAGTTAATGACAGTCTTTGTGAAAATACAGCAAATACTAAAAGTGAATTACAGTCTCAAGAGATTCTAGAAATGAGAAAAGAAAATTTGGGAACTGTAGAAGGTATGGGTTCTAAATTAAAAATCAGTCGAGACTCTTTAGAAGAGGAAATATGCAATCTTTCAAAAAAAATTGAAATGCTAGAATGTGATAAATTAAAACAAAATATTGAGCTAGAAGCAGTGTTTAAAGAAAGAACAGAGCTAAAAGAAGAAGTTGATAAGTTAATGTCTTCACTACAAGAATTTACAGAGTTTAAAATTGATTATGAACATGCTCTTTTGCAAGGAGCTGCGACTGAAGGGTTAATGCTAGTATCAACAGCTAATGATAAGCAGAAGTTTGAGGTCAAAAACACTAATACAGATCTAAAGGAAAGCTGCTTAAATGATCAAAAAAGTAAGCAATGTGAGAGAAAAGAAATGCATTGTGTTATTGATACTTTTGAATCAGGGAATGGATTTGAGTTTGGTCTTCTTGGTGGTGGTGATGTTGATGAATTATATGACAATATTGATGTAAAATCTTCATGTAAAAATATGCCTGTTCATTGTGAAGATCATGTTTCAAATGACAATCTTATGATTTATAAAAATTCAGAAATAGAAGAAACACACAATTCTTTGAAACTTTTCCAGAGAGAAGATTCTAATAATGATGAATTAAGGATGTTAAAAATGCGAGTGGATGAGTATGCCAATTTATTACAAGAAACTATTTTTGAAAAAGAATCTTTAAAGCTGGAATTGGAAAATTTCCAAAAGGAAAAATCTGAAAAATTTAACTTGGCTGCACATTTTGTTGAAATTGGCACTAATACTGAATTTGATGTAATTGATAAAAAAATTCACGAGGAAAAACTAGCAATTTCTGAAGATTCTGTAAACAATTTAGAAAACCATATTTCTATTCTAAATCAGAAAATTGAGCTTTTAGAAATTGAAAAATCTAATTATGTAGATAAACACACTGCATTGATGAAAGAATTAGAAATATTAAATTCTTCCGTTAAAAGTCTCAATGAAACAATAGATAATATAAAAACTCAAAATGAAAATATTAAAATTCATTCAAATGTACTTGAAAAGCAAAATCATGAGCTTAGTGAGAAAGTGAAAGGAAAAGTTGAAGAATTAGTAGAATTCAACTATCAGCTTGAACAAATAATAATTTGTGTTGAAAAGGGCCTGAATCAAAAATCTGTTGCCGTTTCTAATAGAACCAAAAATCAATTAAAAGAAAATGTAGATTTATTAAGAATTCTTCTTGATGATTTGCTTATATGTAATGATAATAACTTATTAAAAACAAAAACACTTGAAGATAATTTAAATGATTTACTCATTGAAAAGCAAGCAGCTGATGAAGACTTATTTCAAATAAAAGAACTCAATCAATTTCTCGAAGATGAGATCAGAGAATTGCGAAGTGAAGTAGAACAATTCAAAATTAATAAGAATTGTTATGATGGGCAATGTAGTGACCCTTATTATGAAGATCAACATTTAAAAAGTCCAAATGAGTTATATAGTATTGAAGAAATTGATGAAAAATTTGTTCAGAATGATACATTACCTGAATTTAGTCCTTCTCAAATTCCACTTTTATGTACAGATGGTTATGATACTAATTTGACCGAAAATAGTCATGGTAAAATCCATGCTGAAAATATTAAAGATGTCCCCAATAAAGCAGATGCTTCTATTCAAGTAGAAATAAAGGAAATAGAAGAAGTTGGATGCTTGTTAACCTTGAGAAATAATGAGGATTATGATGCTAAGAAAGATGAAGATATTAGAAATACTGATGAATATAAATCAATTATTGAACAATTAAATGATGAAAAAGCTACGCTTAAGTGTTCATTGGATGATAAATCTATTTTAGTCGAGAAAATTCATTGTGAAATGGACTCTCTTTTAGAAAAAATTGAAACACTGAATGTAGAATTGCATGAAAAAGATGATGATCTAAAACATAGTCAGTACCTAATTACTCAGCTAGAAAACAAAATACATGACATGAATAGTATCTCCAATTCCAAGCAAAACAGTTTCAATAGTATAAAAAATACTTTAAATAAATTACATAATGAAGGCAATGATCTAAAATCTGATGTTTCATCCCTATACACATTTTCAAGTGATGCGTTATCTGCTATAAAAAATAGCTTAGTTTCCATGGTTGAGGAATATATGAAAAAAGAAAAAATATTCCAGGATCAGAATTCACATTTTAATAAGGTAATTCATTATGCAAAATTACAGATTGATGAAATTGCCAAGGACTTGTGCATGTTTTCAGATATCTTAAAAGGATTAAAAGATTCAACGGGAGATATTCAATTAAGTTCATTATTAAAAGATGACATAAATTATTTGCAACATTTACTTCATGATAAGGACTCAAATATTCAAATTGATTTCAGTGATGATTACTGTAATAATGATTGTTGCGTATTAATCAGTGACATTAAGCAAATAAATGTTAAAAAGCAAAAGTTGTTCTGTGATATTTATAATGATATTTGTACTTCATATCTTACAATGTCAAAAGAATTGAATGAGTACAAGAAATGTATTATTCCTAATTTTGAGGCAACAATTAGAAATTTAGAAGATAAATTGAATGATGGTTGTAGTAAAAAAAGTACTAAAGAGGCTATTTTAATAGAACAAAAGCCTGAGAAAAGCAATGCTGAAGAATCTTCAATTACTGACTTGAAAAAACAGTTAGCTGATACTGAACTTAAGATGAATAAATGTAAGCAAATAGCATTGAAATTGAAGAAAGAATTGATGGAATCTAAAAAACAAGTATGTCGCATTTCTTTTTTTTTTTTTTTTTTTTGCTACTGCTCCAGTATTTATTCAAGCAATTTTCTTTTCTTTTGAATGTAGATTGATGAAATAAGGCTTGAGAAAGACAAATATGTTTCTCAATGGACTGAAGCTCGCAATGAATTAGATAAAATTTCTTCTGAGCAATTTCAATATGTTCAAAATTATCAGGTATGTATTTGTAAAATATATGTTGACTTTTTTAAAATAAATTTAAACTTAAAATATTAAAATTGATTAAGCTAATTATCAAATAATTTTAAATTTCTCTGTTAATCCAAACAGTATTTATTAATTAAATAATTAATCTTTGGTTCCATGAATGATGTGCTATTTCTATTTTGTAAAAATAGTATAAATGTTTGCTAAAAACTTAACATTTTCTATTTCATGGTCAGTAAAGAAAGCATTTTCTTTTTATATTTTAATTAAATGAGCAAATGACTTTGAAAATTTTAAGTTTTTTAAAAATTGAAATAATTCAATTTAATTTCATCTGTTTAAGTTCAGTTTTGTGAGTGTTCACTATATTCTAACAAATCTAGTATAAGTATTCAATTTTATGTGAGTTCACTATAAACAGATTCTAATAAAACTATGTCATCTATTTATTCTATTGAAATAGGAGAATTAAATATAAAGTTGATATTTTTACATAGATTTTCTTCAACTATAGTGTAATCATAATTGTATTATATTTGTATTTTGCAAACATTAATGTTATTGAAATTATAAAAATATATCAAGCTATTTTTCTGTAAATTTCTGAAATCAAAAAAATTTAGTTTTTAGTCGATTTTCAAACTTGCTGTGTTTCTCTTATTTGCACCTGTGTCCCAAAAAAATATTATGTCATCATTAAAAATTATTTCAAAGTTTATTTTAAGTTTTAAAAAGAGGAGGTTGGAATCAAATTATGTTCTTATTAGTTTTGTATCATACAAAGTACTTCAATTGCATAAAATTTGTAAGTAATTATTAAAATCATCAAGTATGATTTTTAAATAAAAATTACATTTCAGATTCATAGGTTAAATTAGAAGGATTAATCTGCTTGCTTGGAATATAAATACTAAGAATTTGTGTATGACAAAAAATATTTTATTCGTATTATTTTTTCCCTACTCTACATTTTTTTAATGTCTATGAGTGTATTTCAATCATTGTATTTGTTATAATGTTTTAATAAATTTGTCTTTTTCATCTTATTGTCAAGAAGTATTAATTAAAAATTGAATTTTAATTTTACCTTTAAATATTTTTTTTTACTAATATTCTTTTCATAATCTTGTCTTTAGAGTTTACAGAATGAAAATGATAAAATTCAGGATGAACTGGAAATTCAAAAAGAAAAAGCTAAAATGTTGGAAACAGACTTGTCAACAACTATTACAGAACTAAATTCTTTGAAAGGAAAACTTGCTGATGTAGATTCTCAGTTGTTAAAGTCCAACCAATTTCTTGAGGCTAATGCATTGGATAAGCAGGTTTTTTTTAACTACTTTCTTTGCTTTCTACACTACTTTACTTTATATGCTTGTTTATTAGATAAAATTAGATATATGTTGTAAAATCGATTCTGCTTCAAACTTTTTAGTAAGTGAAAATAATTGTTTCTCTTTAATTTTTATTTCAGGAGAATGAAAAACTTTTGGCTGGTTTAGAGAGTAAACTTATTGTATTAGAAAGCAAAAAGCAAGAAAAAGTTCATAAAATTGAAGAGCTTGAAACTGAACTAAAAGAAAAAATGGAAAAAATAAATAGCCTTATTGAAGAAAATAACACTTTGAAGGAACAACTAGAGTCTTCTCAAAAGGTTTTCAACAAAAAATATTACATTTTAATTTAATTGTATATTTGTTATTTCAAGGATTTTTTTTTAATTCCAAGGTTTTTAATTTTTACTATTGAAAAGTGCATAAAGATTTTCATGTTAAGTTATAAAAGTTTTGATATTTTTAAAGTAAACATTTGGAGTGTTGTTAATTATTTGTAGTTTCTTATGTTTTAAATTATCTATTTTCTCAAGATAAAGGTAGATTTTTGTTGTATACATATTAAAAATATGCCATCCTTTTGAATTATAAATGTTTAATTGTTTTTATATAAATGCATTTCAAATGGAATTTTTTTGGTGTAAAGTAAGGAAATATTTCAGGTCATTTTACTAGCATTGTGGGTTGTTTGTTATTTAAGGGAATAGCAATAAATTTTTAAATGCCAAATCTCTTAATTTCTGTTCATTACTTTATATAACTTTTCTATCTACTATTTTAAATTGGAGAAACATCAATTGTTAAAATTGGTGATTGGTTTAAGCTTCTAATTTGCGAATAATTATATTCATACATAATATAAAGGTTTTAGAAAAAAATTATGTATATCAAATAATTAAAAAGCAACTAAATAAAATAAAAGTGAAGAGAATTTATTTTTTTATATAAACCCATATGCAAATATTGTTTAAAAATATTAAACGAAATAGACTTTTTTGAAACAAGTTACACATTATTAATATAATATTTATATCTAATGCAGCATGTAAAATAGTTCAAATGTATTGCATTTAGAGAATATGTTATACACCAATTTTGAAAATTACCTGAAGGATATGCTCATTACTTTCCTTGCCTTTTAATATTAATCAATAAATTTTTGCTCTTATTAATATTTTTGTACCACTGAATAGCTATTATAATTTCTTTATGAAACATGAAATAAATTGAAAATATGTGTCATAGAAGCTTTCTTATGTTGACTATCACATTCAACACACACATTCTTATGCAATTTTTGTTTATCATTTCTTATTGTAACGCTATTATGAACCATAGTTATTCAATATTTCATCTAATTTAACTGCTACTCTCATTCTTAAATTACATTTTTAAATGAAGAATAATTTTAGAGGCTCATCGTTTCCACTTTTATTTTATCATTGTATTAATTAGAGCAATATTTCTTAAATACTGGCCCATCTTTTTGGTAATCAGTTGCATTGTCATCACATCCATTAGTCTGATAGCAAGTTTTTGTTAAGTCACTTCTGCAATAATTTTGTTCAGTTGAATTATTTTCTTCATTAAAACAAAAGAAGTTAGAAATCGCTAGAGAAAAAAGTTAATATATTGAATTTAGTATAAAATTCCATTTTCAGTAAAAAATTTCAGAAGATGAAATTCTCTGTTAATTATTCCTTTTTGGCTACTGATCATGATAGATACTAGTCCAGTGAAAATCAGAGTGAAATAAAATTCAAACCACATATATAAATTAGGAGTTGTTAGTTTGTATATTGTTATAAATATATTTATTTTTGTTGATATTATATCTTAGAGCTAATATCACTGAATATTAGAAAACATGAAACTAGGACTCGTGTTAATATTGAAAAATGTTCCAATATTTATATAATTATCTATTAATTTTTCATATGATATCCTTAAAATTAAGAATCATTTTGAAAATGTGCAATGAAAAATGAAGCATATGCTAAGGAAGGATTCATTCAATCAGAAATCTTTAAATATGCATGCATTTCTCCATAAAGAAATTAAGTCTGAATGTAAAGGGGCCTTGCTGTATCTCAAAGAGAATTCCAAGTTATTTTCCAGCCATAAGTTATCAAAGGGGTTTTTTTAAACCCAAGCCCGAATTTTGAAATGTTTTTTATTTGAATAAATGAAATCCATCTTTTTTTGCAATTTTACATTTGCTTTGGATGGGTGACAGAAAGCTTTATTTTTATTTTCTCAGCATATTTTAAAGTTTACTTCTGCAACATTACAGATTTTGGCATTTTAATAAAGATTGTAACACCGTAATTTAGTGCTACTTTCCATGTACTATTAAACTGTAGCCAGATGGTGCCACTTGCTCTTTTTGGTTAGGAGATAAGCATAAGCAGGATGAAAAAGAGAGGCTTCTTTAGCAGAATGATGGAGTGATGTTTGTGAATCTGTGTTTTATATATGTTTTGTATCCTGTCTTGTGTTGTGGAATGTGTCGAATATTAATTAATACTTGTTTCTGAAACCATCGTGACTGTTCATTATTTTGCCCTGAAATAATAACAACATTGGAGGGATACAAGATTCAGTTTATTTTCTAAAAAGCCATTAATCAAGCTTTAAGTTGTTGGTGGGTTGTTTTTTTTTACCCGGTCTTTACATAAATATAAATCTTCCAATAATATTTCTGTATTCTAATTTCTATTAATTTTTTCTGTTAGCTCTTTACATTTTTTCATGATTTAGTATTAATTTCCTTACTTTTATAACATACATTTTTAGGTTGAAAATAAAAAAAACCTTTTGGATTTGGAAATGGCTGATTATGAAAGAAGTATTTTGGAGCTAAACAATAAAATACAGAAGAAAGATGAAGATATTAATGAACTAAAATTAAAACTGAGCTGTGAAGTAGAGAAAAGTCAAGGCCTTTTGGAAGAAATCAGTATATATATATTTATTTTTCATTTATAATTATAATTCCATTATACTTAATCTACTTACTTCATTGTCTTTGAAAAAATAATAGTGTACATAAATATACTTTATTATAATAAAATAATTGTTTTTTAAATTTTATGAAATGTATGTTCATTATTTGTATTTTTCTGCCATAACATCCGATATACTGTATTGTTAATTATTAGCTTTTAAAAGGTCATTAATTGTATTGCTTTAGTTTAGTTAATCAAACTGCTAAAATTGCATTATTTATTACAAAATGGTACTGTATAAAGTCTTAAAAAATGCATCTTAATGTGTATTGTTTGTTATGTTAATTCTTTACTCGATTTGTCATGTAGGGCTGTTGTAGCCTAGTGGTCATAGTCACTGACTCGTGGGTGATGGCTTTTATTGAATCTGGGTTCAAACCTTGATGCCACTTAAAACTCACTTTATAGCTGGAACTAATGCACGTTAAATTTGTCTAGGCTGAAAGTCCTCCTGTTGGCGTAGGTGTTGTCCTCATCACTTGACCAAGATTCAAAATTATGAGTTCCGATGTCAGTAGCCCTAGTATTGTTTCTAGCACAACATTAATAAAACCAATTGATTTGTCATTCTATTTCTTTTGTATATTAAGGATTATAATTCTGATCTATATTCTCATAAAATGTACCTTTTGAAAACAATCAGTATCTAATTGCATTCTCCTTCTATTAATACTTGTTTTTATCTCTTACAAAATTAAATTGTGTTGAAGTTAATTTGAGTGTCACATTGTTCTGTAATTTTTAAATTTTTGCATTATAGAATCAACTGAAAAGTTGAAAGAGACTGAAGGAAAAAGAGCTGATAATCTAAAAGAAATATTGGATAAAACAAAATCAGAATTGGCTTATATGAAGGAAAGAGAAACAGAATTATTAACTAAAGTTTCACATCTCCAAATGCAATTAGAATTCATTATCCAGCAGGAAGAAAATTGCAAAGTAAATTTAAAACTTGTTTAAATATTTTACTAACATTTTTAAACAAAACAACTTTTTATGTGACATGAATATTTTGCAATTTTTCCTAGCTACAATTATCAGAAGCATCATCTGAAACACAGCATTTGAAAGAAATGATCAAAACATCTTCAGAAAACCATCAAAGAATTGTACATACTCTTGAAACTAAAGTTTCTAGTCAAAAGCAAGAAATTCTTTGTGCGCATAAAGAAGTTGAAAACATTAAACAAGATTTTGAAAATTATAAGGTATTTTAAAATCAATATCTTTTTTTATTGCATTAGATAATTTTTTACCCAATTTGTACTTATATATGTATATTTCCCCTTTGAAGATTAGAGTTCACAGTGTTTTAAAACAGCAAAAATCTTCTACTCCATTCATATCGGTTGATGAAGATGTTAAAGAAAAACTTGAAACAATGGTTGATAAACTGAAATTACAGGTTAAAAATCTAAGGTAAGGCAGTAGTCTCTGTTCTATTATTATAAAATGAAATAAATTAGGTTATTGTACTGTATATGTACATTACTTTTCAGTGAAAAGCTATCTGTAATGTCTATGGAATATGAATCTTTGCAAGAAGAATATGACAGTCTTTTGCAGAGACATAATAAAGTTATTGAAGACAGAGAAAAGAAGGATGGTGAATGGCATGCAAAGTAATGTTTTATTTGCTCTTTTCTGTAGTGTAATATTTTTGAATTTTGTTTAATGATAGCAAAAAAACAAAAAAATTATAACTTTATTACAATCTGATCTTAATGTTACTTAATACTTGGTGCAAGAAAAATCATTGCAAACATTGTACTTGAGTTGTTTACCCCATGAAGTGAAAAAAAAACCAGAGAACAAATTTAAAAAATTACAGTTTGTGAAAAGTTTTTAAAAGATTAGGATTGTATTAAGATGATTTTGTTGGTAGATGTGTTATATATTCATTTGGCAAAAATGTTTAAACGTATGTAGATAGTTATATGATATTTTTACATCAACCATTCAGTGTTGAATCAATTGCTGTTAACAATGGATTAAAAATAGCAGTTCATCTCAGCCATTTAATATCAATTCCATATACATCTTACTCAAATGAACTGATATTTAAAACAAAAAATAAATCATATATTCATAATTATAACTGTTTCATTGGTAAGACATTCAGCAGAAATACATTAAATTCTTCATCTGAATTTATAAATATTTTGGCATTTTTGAACTTACAATTTTAACAATAATAAATTCTTCAGGAACCATTCACACATGTATTCATATTTACAATATAAAAATAACATTCTATTGTATGAATTTTCACTTGCAGCTTTTTCAGTAGCATATTTTTTTACCATTAAAATATTATTTAAAAAACAATATGAGCTAAGCAATGTGAAAATTATATTCATAGATCTCTTTAAAGATATATATATTGTAGATCTGTATCCTGTAAAAAAAAAATGTGTCAATTTATTTGTAAAAATAAAGTAAAATATGTTAATCTGATGAGAACAATATTTATTTTTCTCCAAAAAGAAAGATAATTTAATAGAAAGTTTAAAAGCTAAATCTCTTTTATTACTAATGAAAAAGTTCATATTACTGTGAATAAAAAATATTAAAGGTTTACACCTAAAATCTGATGATGACTTAGAAAAGCATACCTAGTTTATCATTACTGTGTTAATTAAAAGTAAACTAATATCTATTTTTGACCCTCCTTGTCAACCAATTTTTATCTTTCAATTTTTTTCAAATGTCTAGATCACAGGTTTACCTTGTTTAGTGCAGCATGGCCTCATCTGCTATTAAAATAATTTCACTCACTCATTCAAGTCTAATATTTTCCCTGCCATTTATGTGCAGATTATGGTACAAAATTGCTGAAAATTGTTTTTCTGTAAGTGCGAAAAATAATACAAAATGTAGAAATAACAAATTTTAATTCTTTATAGGATACCAATTATTAATATTTTTCATTATCTTATGAAGAACTTCAAAGTATTCATATAAAATGTTGCTCTCTACCTTTAATTAGATCATATAAAAACTCACATGGATCATTTTTAATCATCAGGTGGCATTTGTGTTAAGTTTAATTGAGTGGAACCACATATCACTATTATGTCTTCTGGCTTGTAGACATTCCATGAATAAAGCAACTGGCTTTATGTATTACAAATTATGTATATATTTTCTTACTCTATATTATCAGCTGTTTGTGTTACCTAGCAGATAGCATTCTTCTCTTAATCTGTCTGCAAATGATTTAGTGCTATGTATTGGAAAAAATGCTTCAGATTATTCAAGGGAATAGAATTATTCTTGCAAAGGATTTAATGAAGATGTGTCATTCCTACCGAGTTGAAATGCAACATTTCATTCAGGAATATCATGTGACTATTTTACACAAATTGGTTTTTTTTAAAAAGGTCCAAATTTGAAAATGCAGCATAAAAAGTAAAATAAGAATAGAAAGATGTATACATTAGAGTGTTCAGAAATTAAAAAGTTTGTGATTCAATAGTAAAAACTGAATAAAAAATTATTCACATCTACTAACAGATTTTATGTAAATGGATACTCTTCATAATAAGTCTAAACTCACAAAGATCACAAGCTAGCAATAATTTTTCAGTTATATGTAGTTGTGTTGTCGATGAAATCAACCCCTTATTAGTGGTCACTGAAAGTCTATATTGACCTCTTTGATACTGCTAATGACTGTAATTAATCTGTAAAATGCTATCTTGGCTGATTTGGAATTTCTTGCTGAGTAGGCAAATTTTTCATGTTTTATTAGTATGACATACTGTGTTAATTACACATTACCAGTGACAATAACATTTTTGTGGGTTCATTAATATTTTATAGGTTGCAATACCATCAACACTGACTTCAGTGGGCAGGCCTTCTGAGTTGACTATTATTTTTCTATATGTAATAATAACTGCCCTCATACTAACTATTGTTTGCAATTGCTGTGTGGTTATGCTGTAATACACAAGAAAGTATTGATTATATGAAATTTGCATTTAAAAGGGGAGCAATACTACAAATATCAGGGCTCTTTTTCCCCCCTTTCATATGATTTCCATGCAATTAAACTGGTTTTTATGGGGATAAACTTTATATATTTAAGGAAACCTCTGAAATTAGGAGCTGCAGAATATTTTTTACTATCTCAAGCTACTTATTTGACATTAAAAAATTATTAAAATATAAACAAGACTGCAAACCTCTACAAACATCTTTTTGTACATCTTATCTGAAGAAGAATATATATTGATTCAGAATTATAAATTAGGTTATTGGGATAAAAGGTTATCTTAGCTTAGAAGCATACATTGGAAGAAAACTTCAAGTACAAGATTATTATCCACTATTACTGAAATATCTGAGAATGGCATGCTATGTATTTTTACTTGTGATGTTTGATCTTACTGTCTTCATATTATTATACAGCTGTTTGTGAGAGATTTAATAAATGAAAACGTTTTTAATTTTCTATTATTGTAAAAAAAATGTTCCTTTTTTTAAAGAGTTGACACATTTTCCTTTTATTTATATTGCTTCTATGTCTCAACATCCTCATAATATTTATTTTGCAAAATAGCATTTATTTGTATGAAATCAGCTTATCATGAATTTAAAAAATTACAGAAGAATTAATAAAATAAAAGCACAGTTAAATGCATTTAAGTGAAATATGAGTTACATTTCGCAAGCAAATGTTGCTTTCTAGTAGAAATGAAATTGTTCTTTTCATCTAAATGTTGAGCAAAAATCATCTTTTCTGTTTAAGGTTGTGAAATTAAAGTATAGTTTTAAAAAAATTAATTGTTAGATACTTTTAATAATGTTTTTATTTATGTGATGGTTACATATTTTTATTTGATTTGATTTTGTGGAATAACTTTCCTTTTTAAACTTTTTATCTTTTACAAATTGTTGTGCTGCATAACACTGGTGATATAGATTAAGAAAACTTCTTAATAATAGATTAAAGTGAAAGCTATTTAGTAGAAATGAGTTTTATATAAAATATGAATAATATGTTAATATTTGTTTCTCTCTCTTTCTCTCATATTTTTACATTAGATTGGAGCAAATAAATGTTGAAAAGAGTAAACTTCGAGCTGCTCAAGAAGAATTATCTTCCCAGCACTTGTTACAAAATGAGATGTTAGTTTCAACTTATAAAGTAAGAAAATTTAACAAATATCTAATCATTTTTTTATATCTCTGGGAAATTTTTTATTTTATACTTGATACTGCACGGTTAATCTTGCATTTTATCATATATATATTTTAATATTTAAAAGTTTTTACATAAATGACTTAGTCACTTGCATGTTGTAAAACCTTTGAAAAAATTTCACATAGTATGATTGTGAATCTTTCATTTAAAATTTTAAAGCACCATGTAGTATAATCATATAAAAACAATGAAAGTTTTGCTTCCCCACCTTAACTGGAATACAGTGCTAATACTTTAAATGTGGTGTTTAGGTATAGTATAAAGTGGCTATGTGCTGCAAGATGAGATAGACTATACCACCTGATGGTAAGCAATGGAATTAGTGTCCCTATTTCATAATAAGGGATATGGGGGGAAAGTCTATCTGTTTTGCTGTAAAAAAAATTGTAGGTCATCCTTAATTCAATATGCAGAGACACTTGTCACTTAACTGAGATTCAAAATTATGAGGTCCATTGTTAATAGCCCTTAAGTTACTTGTAAGTTCTACATTAAAGAACTTTTGATCAACCATCTACAATACATATCTTGATTGTTGTTTTGATTTCATTCTGCATGTTTTGTAGCAAATCAAGTGACATTTGAATTAGCATTATTGCATTGCTTAAAATCGTGAAATGTTGGTGGAGAAATCCCATTCACCTGCTGCGTGAGGGATCCCCACAGAAAAAAAAATCCAATGCAGTTGATCATAGAATCCATTCTATGCAACCATCCTATCCAGTGATTTGATGCTAAAATGTCTTCACCCAGGTACTGATTTACTTTGATGTCTTTTGTAGAAGAGTATCTTCATGTTAGAGCCATACATTTGGAAGTTGAAGTAGTTCAGATACTCAACAAAATAGATCTGATATCTCATGCTGTTTTGCAGATGTGTATGGGCATGTGCTAATACATCTTTAGGTTGAGCTTACTGTGCTACTGAAACTGTTCTGCTTGATTGGGATCAGCTGGTCTCATGATTAGTTTCCCTTAATTGTTTTACAACATTTCAAATAGTCTCCCATGACAGATATGGATCTCCAGAAAAATGTTCTTGATAAATGTCCTTGCAACCATATTCACCATAAATTAAAATCATCTCTTAATATTCATTAGAAAAATTCTCAATGTCTATGAACTTTAACATAAGACCCCATGGAATTATCTCTTTAATTGTAATCCTTGCTAAGCAGGTATGAATAATATTTGAATTTCATGCTGTTCATATGTGAAACACTTGTTAAGTTGAATTAATGCAACTTGTAAGACAAATTTGCATGATCAGCATACAATGTATGTCTGTTTTTAAATACAGCTAATTTAGCATTCTGCTGCAGTTTTCAAACCATGGTCCTTTCAAACCTGAATCTTTCACTCTACTATTGAATTACACTGGCTGGTGTTTGATCAAAAAGATTATCTTCTATCCTTTCATCTACACCTTATATTGTCACAGGTTTGAGAAATTGCAAGCAAAGAAATGCACAATTTACACCTTTAGTTAGCATTTTTATGTGCAAAGTATCTTTTCATACAAAATTAAGGATATTCTTCAACTTAGTAATCAACTTTTTCCCCATATATCTTACTGTTTTGGATATGGGACAGCTAACTCCACAGTTTGTTGCCTGGTGGCACTGTAACTGTTGTTACAAAACGAAACATTTTACTTTAAAATGGTTAATAAAAATTATTCATTACATTAAAAAGTGAAACTCAATGAAGTACTATTTGCCTATGTTACAAAAGCATGTAAAAAATGTAATGTTGCAACAAGTTACAATAATGATTCATGAAAATTATAATTATTAAATATTTCTATATAATGTTAAATATGAAAATGATAAACATCAAAATTATCACTATCATGTTTTATTTATAGTAGGTGTCAATAGGCAATTTTTACTTGTCTGACCATAGTGGTTTCCTGTATAGATACACTAGCTGATACCCGCCCGCTTCGCTGGGCACACGATAATATTATATTTTGGAACCTATACATAAAATATCAAGAAAATTGGAGCATTGAAACGACCTTTGTGTTCTCTAGATGGTTTTTTATCGGCATTAATTATAACCTTGAACTCCTTTTGGTCTTTAGGAACTGAATCAACAGCAGCTTTGAAATCGTGAATATACCTGTTATGTTCATGTAGCTCCTTTTGTAATTGGCTAATTCTGGCTTAACACCTAGGAAAATACCACAATGAATGTTTCTTTCACATTCATCATCACAGAGAAAGTAAAACTGAAGAAAAAAAGGTTGTTGAGGAGGCTCAGCCAATAGGCTACCTATCCTGTGGTATACCTGGCCCTGAACTTTAAATGTTGGCATAAAATTTCCTTCCTTCAATTCTTTTGCTCCGAATGATGTCATCTGAAAACATCCATTATACTTGCGAATTGTAGAAAGAAAATGTTCTGAAAGCTGATCCTTATGGCTAAGAAGACTATTCAAAGGTTCAGGGAAGGATCTAATAACAGGAAGCAGGACTTGACCACCACTCCAGCACATTCCTGGAGGTTCTTCGATCCTTTTAAAGCACGGCACCTCGAACAGGGCAAACGTTTTCCGATACTGACAATTTTATCATTTGAATAGTCAATATATATTTCATATTTAAAACCAGACAAATTTTTGGAAGTCCATGGTGCTAAATTAACTTTTGATCTTTTATCATTGTATTTAATTACAGCTGCCTGATTCACGTGGGGGGTATTAGAAAAGTATTTTCTTACGCTCTATGTACTTCAGGATGGTTTTTAGTATATTTTGAAGCAGCTTCTCTATGTTCTTCAGGATGACTTTGAATATATTTTGTAGCAGCTGGTCTTACTTGTTTATATCTAATTGAATTTGTGAATCTTTTTCTTCATTTCTTTTACCTTTATTTAGTTGAAGAGATATTACATCATTAATAATTGATTCCCTTGAACTTGAAAAATCAATGTTAGATATTGATTGAGTCTTTGAAACTAACACAGACACATTTTTTTGAGGCTGAAACATTAAAGATGACACATTTTCTTCATTTTGTTTCACATTATCATAACCAGGATTAACTTTACTTCTATTTGTTAATCCAACTATTTAAATAAAACATCAAAATGACAACTATTACAGTTTCCCGTAAAACGTAATATTTTTTCCCCCTGAATTCTTTCCCCAACAGAAGCTAAATGGCAGCCACCTTGATAAACTTCGAACTGATAGGGAAATAGCTCTGCCGCCGCCATAATTTAGCAAATAGATCCATACGTGTTTGGTTTACACATTTCGGTAAAATATAAATCGTTAGTATTATAAGGGGGGCCAGATAGCATTTGAGTGTAGCATTTAAACCAATCCCAGTTGTCAAACACGTGAGAAACAATAATATTTCTCATTTTATACGCCATCGATATGTCACCGAACACCAGCAAAGACAGAGACGAAAATAAACATGCTCCGTCACCAAGAATTTTAAAAACTTTGAAAGGAGTAGGTATTCCATCGATCCAAATATATTCAACATCCATTATTAAGAACTATAACTGAAAAGTAAATATGAAAAATCAATTTTTATTAACCTACAATGAAATACTTTTCAAGTTAAAAAATATAACCGAAATTAACTTTTTTAAATCAAATTATTTTAAAATTCAACAAAAAATACTAACAAAAAAAGGAAGTATAATAAAAAATTTTAGCAAAAAGTCACCCGTATTACGTGATCCTTTTTGCAAAAGGATAACTCTTACGGTAGCAGCATATCTGGAACTGCAATTGAATAGACAGAATAGCTCTTAAAAATCATAGCATTAAAAATAATTCTGTATTCTGAAAACAATAAAATATCCAGCCATTTTAAAAAATGAAAAATGTTTATTTCCTAGAAAACAAAAACTAAAAATTACCAAAATACAGAAACAAAACTTTTGCATGATATTTACATTAGGTTACAATTAATGCATACATCAAAATAAATATTTTGATAGCTACTTATTTTTTTTATTAATGACATGAATAACATACCGTTATTATTCATTTGTTAAAAGCCAACTTCAATAACTTGGTTAGATTGCGTTTAGATTTACAAATGTAGTTTATCAATCATTATTAATAATAAAATACTTTTCTCATAAATTTAAAACTTACGCCTAGGTTCCACAACAATAAAAATAATCGTTTGCTCAGCAAAACCGAAATCAGCTGGGGTTACCATAGTATAGCTTTTTAAAATTCACAATGCAAGGTCACTGAAATGCTTCTACTTGGCGGTGGAAGATATTTGGTGATATTTTGCAAAAAAGAGCCTCTTCTCCAAAATCTTGCCAATCATCCATCAGCGCTTCAATATTAAATTATTTGGTATTTTTCCATTTCGCACGCGCAAATCTTGCAAGTAAACTTAATTGGTAGCGATACACAGTATACATTTAAAAATATATATTCCGTTTGGCGTTGGTCATGTAATTTTTGGCGATAAAGTCGCCAAAATGACATAACTGATGGGTAAGAAAAGATTAACCGATGATAACTACATTTTGGTTAAGAATTCCATAAAATCCGTTCTTAGTGAGCGTCTACATTGCAAAATGAGTAACTGTACCAAATTTCAAGTCAATCGGTTGTATAGTTTTAGAGATATCGTGATGAGTCAGTCAGTGGTATTTCGCTTATATATATATATAGATTTATATAATATACAATCATTTCACTGTCATTTAATTCACTCGGAAATTCAATTCAATTTGATAATACTGTCAGCTAATTTAAGTACTATAGGCATTCTCTTAATTTGTCACCACAAGATTCTAGATCCTTGACAAAAGTAACATGTTTAACCGAAGAATATGAGATACACTTATGAAGTACAATAGATAATAGATCTTACTATATATAAAAATGTAAGCTAGAAACGAATTCATTTCAATCATGCCATATATGGATAACTTTCTTAGCCTAAATGTAAATGAAATATATATATAATATAAACTTTCATTCAGTGCTATGAGCACTGCAAAAAATATAAACGATATTTATATAAAAAGTATTATGTAGAGAAATATTATATATATACTTCCTTAACTTTGTATTATAGGTAATTTTTAAAACAAGCAAAAAAAAATTTTTAATTCAATACAGTTTCTTGTAAAATGCTTTACTTTTTAAAAGTTGTATCACATCTTTATGGAGTACTAGTTTTATGCTTAATTATTTTTGTTCATTTTAAAAAATTCTGGAATATTTTAAAAATTAGAGTATTGTTTTACATCCATTGAAAATTCAAGAATATTTTCTCATTCATGTTAAGTATTTTTTGGATTATCATGGGATCCTTAATTCTTTAATTTTTGTAGACAAAATGATATTTTATCTTATATTAATATTTTTTTTTTCATTGGTAAACCATTAGAAGCAAATAAAAATAATGAGTGATGAGCATAAGCGAACTGTTAGTGATCTTCAGAAACAACTTGAATCAGCTGATTTAGAGATTGCAAGATTACAAAGAGATCAGCAAAAGGCTTATGGCTTACCTTTGACGCCTACAATGCAAGACAATCCTCATTCATTTGACATTTTTTCACAAGAGAGGCAAGAAGGAGAGGTGAAAAAATTATTTGATGTTTTCCTTCTTTTAAACATATAGAAAAGGTTTTTATTATTCATCTCAAGTGAATGTGTATAAAGTTGGTACTCTAAATTTCTTAAATATTTATTTGAATGCTTTTTTTTAAATCATTGCATTTTATAAAAAGGTTAATTTAATGTTTTATTTACTATAAAATTATGCTTGCTCATATGAAAGGTGTTTTAATTTTTAAAAGTTTTTCATGTATAAAAGAATTAAAGGAACTGATAAAAATTCATAATTTTGCATTATAGATTTATCATTATTGTAATAATATATTTATAAAAAATTAGATTTTACTGAATTTTCTTGAATTTTTTAAAATTGATATAAATATTTTTGTATGAATTTTGTAAAATTTCAGAAAAATTACTAAATATAGTATGGTTTATTTTCATACTAACTATATTATTCTTCTAGGGCTCGGAAAGTATTGATGGTTCTGATACTCCTATACGTGTAAGTATTTTCATCTATCTTACTAGTAACGTAAATTGCTTGAAGTGAAATTAAGTATTGCGTATTTTCAAGCTGTATTGAAAATTTTTATATTTTGCAGCATTTATCTCTAACAACCATACCAACGTCAGGTTTTCTTCCTTTTGAAAAATTGTTACAGTCACCTCATGATGAGTTGAATAGTGAGTTATTTTATTCCTCTTTTATTTATTTTTATTTTATATATTTCAAAATGGAAGTACACCAAGAAGAATATATCCGCAATTATTTTAATTATATCCTATATTTTTGTTTTTCACATCATATGCATACCCTTCTTTAACTATATTAAACTTCTCTTTAAAAAATTCTGCAGCCTTTCTTTTATCTGAATGAATTAAATATGTAACTAAGAATTTGATTAAAAAATTTCTCTGAAATGCTTATTATGTATATTGTATTAAATTAATTCAAGTTTTGGGGGGACTTCAAAGATCTAAGTACTTTGAGAGCCACCGCTTAGAAGAATTTTTCTTCAACTTTTTGCAAAATTGTACCCCTTGTTCATGAATGAAAGTTAAATGTACCCTGAAAATTATGTTTTTCAAAAAAACTTTGTACAATTATTTTTTTTTTTTTGATGTGTTGGAAACTTATGCATACAGTTTAATATACTTCAGATGTGATCAAATTAATCACTTAATTGAAATATTATTACTTGATTTAGTTTTACCTTTTGGAGATTCTTAGTTCAAATTTCTTAATTGGTTACTTTTATCTAATAGTTTCTCTGATTTTTGTTGGTATAATTGCCAAAATTCATAAACAGCTTCCTTTACTTTAGAGAAATATAAATTTTTTAGAATATATTTATGTAAGCAAATCTCGCTGAAGGGGACCAATAATATTTAACATTGGTCCTCTTAAAAAATTTTTTATTATGAATGTGTTTTACCATATGAGTATTTGCCCAAGTAAAATAAATAATGTAATAGATTTTTTTATAATTATAAAGATAGTTGTAACCTTAATTAAGATTATTGATATATATTATATTTACCATAGGCATTAATATTAGAAAGGAGTTTTAAGAGTGTTAATTGCTTCCTTTTTTTTTGTTATAATATGGAAGCATTTTTCATTCTGTCTTTTTTCTGCAGAGTTACTTTGTAAATATTTTGGGACATGTTTTTATTTTTAATTGTTTATATTTGAAGGGTTTGGGGCCTAGAGTTCCTGAGAAACAAAATTTTACCTAAGAATGAGTAATGCTATCATGTAACATTTTACTGTTGTTCTAAAATCTTGAAATGTATATTATTGAGCTGTTGCTACACCTTTTCTCATTTAAAAAGAGATTGGCTTTGATTTGGTAACCTAATATTTATGTATTAATAGAGATCTTTTTTTTCCTGAAAGTTTTCATAGCTTATAATCTGTCAAATAATGAAGATGTATCTGATATTTTTTATAAGTAAATTTTTAAAAGATAAATTTTTAATATTCTTTGTAAAATATTAATTTGAAAATATATTTAGTATTTATTATTTTATAAATTGCTTGTCTTACATACGAAATCTATTATTTTATTTAGTTTATACATCTTTATTGTGTGTGCAATATGCCTTAACTAGAGTTTTTATACTTTTAAGATTGTCATGTTGTTTTATATTTACATATTTGAGGATAATGATAGAAATTCTCTTTTGTATGCTTTAGTTTCAACTAACTATGTTAGTTATCAAGATTGTGATAAAATAATTGCTGATCTCAATGCATCAAATAAGAAGATTGAACATCTTACTGAAGTATGTTGATTCTTATAATTTTGTTATATATTCTCTGAATAAAATGAAGAGTAAAAATTTTAACTTTATCTATAATTTTCTGTAAAAAGTTTTTTTGAATTGAAACCAGTTTAACTTTGGAAAGGTATTTGTTTAAAAAATTGCTTAGTGTTAAGTAATAAACATTACCTCAAAATAATTTTAAAACTACTAATATATTTAATAATGATATGTATTTTGTGTATTAAAATGAATGTAATTATTTTACTAATTTGATATTTAAATTTTTTAATGTTTTATTTATAATGAAACAAAAATAACATTCAAAAATTCTTATATTCTGAACACAATTTTCTCTTTTGCTTTGTACAAAATGTTCTTGAGGGCAGGAAACAAGAGAGGCATATACACGAAACACACTATAATAGTAAATAACTTCAGTATTTTATTTCAACCATTATAGCAGTCACCCCACCTCACAAATATTAAATGTCATCTGATAGTTTTATTTTTTGTGATTATTATTCAGGTGTTCTTTAGGCAAGTTTGACTTTGTTATATTTAATGATAGCAATTAATTTGACTTTGATTATCAAATCTTGTTTCAATAATGAGTGAAAGAAACAAAGGGATATTTAGAATTTATTTGTATTTTTTTTCTAATACAAAAGATAATGTAACTAATGATAATAGTAACATAGTAATATGTGTATTTCATTTAACAATGAGCTATGAATCAAAACCCACAACTGTTCTTATCTACCATCATTAAGAAAAATATTTGAAATGGAGGCAGAGTGAAGAGAAAAATCCAAAATATCAAAAAAATTATTCATATTATTTGAAATTAGAATTTATTCTGGAACCTGGTTGTGAGCTAGATCCACAGCCTTTTGCAACCTTTTGGTCTTGTAATAGTTTGCTGGACATTCAATCCATCTGCATTTTTTCAAATCTTGATCCTGACATATGTTGGTCATTTTTAGAATCTGTTGTAAAAATTAGTGATTTCTTTATTTCTGCTGCTAGTTCCCTGCGTGTTTTGTGTTATTTTTTAAAAATGATAAAATTACATATTATCTTGGAAAGTGACTACTAGCTTTTGAAGCAATAATATACCTACTTCTTCAGCTTATACATGAGCTATCATAATGATCTTTTAAGATAAATACAGGTCTTCATATTTTTAATTCTGTTAATTTACATTTTTATTTGCATATTATTTATTATTAAAATCGGTTTGAATATTCAAGTTCTTGGAACGCAATAATGGTTTAATCCAATTTCTATCACTTTTAAAGACTCACAGTTCCAGTGATTGCAAATTGTTATTCTGAAGTATCAATCTCATTCATTTAGGTATTTGTGGTTTTCCTTTTAAAAGTATTCATTTGCATTGTTATTCTATTCTCACAAAACTAGAACAACTTACTAGTAATTTTTTTATTTTTAGGTTTTGAATGAGAGTGAGAGTACTAATCTCCGATTAAGTGAACAAGTTCGTGTACTGAAGGAAGAAGTACGGAGACTTGAAAGGAACAAAGAGCGGGAACAACATGCAGAGAATTTAGAATATTTAAAAAACGTTTTTATCAAAGTAGGTGTTTGTTGCAAATTTATTTTTTATTTATTTATTTATGTTTAATTTTGTTCATATATATTTTTTGTACTTCTAAGTTTGCCACTTTGGGAGCTTGCAGTGAAAAGGCCATGCTAATACCTGTATTGACTACTATGTTAAAATTGAGTCCTGCAGAGCAACAACAACTGAAAAATATTGCTGGAGGTATTTTTATTTTATTTTGCTATTTATTGCATCATACAGTTTGCTTGAATTTGAAGAGATTGAAGAGGCTTTGAACATTAGAATAAATATTGAATCATTTATTATAATAATATAGCTGATTTTACAAAACTATCTAAAATTTAGTTAGCAATAAACTGTAAATTTTCTCTTATAAATAAAATGAGATGATTTACTTTTTTATTATTTCAAATACAGCCTAACAGAAAAAGAGTTAGTTTCGCTAAATCAAAATTTACATGGTAGTCGATAGTTAAGAATTTAATTGAGAACTTAGTGATTTCAATATTTGCTACTAGTGTATTGAAACTTAAAAGCTATGTAAACTAAATTAGTAAATTCAAATGAACCTAGACTTTCATATCCAATAGATTCTCGTTATTTACATGTGAAAGTTGAAATGTACAAAAGTAGAGCTATATAAAGGGGGGGGGATAGAGGTTTTTCAGCTGCATTAGCATGAAAAACACATTTTTATTCTATTTGGTATTTTCTTAACAGGTTTAACAAAAAATAGTGTATTTGTGCTCTTTTTTTTATATGTGTGTGATGCAAGAATTCTGCAATATGCTATGTATTTTCTATTGCCATTGTTTTGCAAAATGTAAACTTTTCATTAGAATCGTATTTTCCTTAATAATGAAGAATTTCCAATGATTAATGATTATTTCATTTATATTTTTAAAATCAAAGTTATAACACCGAATTAACTATCAAGTTCTCAATTTCTTATTTTATTCATCTTGTAGTTGAATCATATCTTTATTTAATAAAGATTTAAAATAAGTTTGTACAAACTTATCACTATCCTTGTTCTATGATAGATAGAAAGTCATCCATTTGTGTGATGATGATGATGATGGTAAAAATCTTACTTTTAAATTCTATGCGAAATAGGGAATTGTGTGAAAGTAAAACAGGAGTGTGGCCCACCTTTTAAGGAAGAGTACCACTATTTGAACAAAAAGAAATCATGCATATTATTTTCAACTTTTCCAACATAAAAAAAAATGTATAAAAAGATGAAAAATGCTGTTCATAAGTTTATTATGAGGTTTTCACAAACATTTTTTTTATTCAAGTCTGAGTAATGCAAGTATAAAAAATAATGTAACAAATAAAACAAAAGTTCAATTTTAGGTTTTGTTGTCAATATGCATTATAAAGGTTCAGTCGGTTAAGCTAGGTATGAAATAAAAATTAATAACTTGAAACATTTGATTCTAAGTAATTATTAAACAATCAGTATTTTTATTAATGTGGTTTTTAAATTTTTTTTCACCAAATCATCTATATTCAGAATAGTTCTAGAAGTTTCTGACAAAATTTGATGTTTTAGGTGTTTATCTGTTAATTTCAAACAATATTTTGATTTTATTATGTTCATAATAGAAAACATATGTTTATCTAAATCTACAACAATGTCTGAGAGCAAATTTAGTTAATTGTTTGTTAGTGCAATTTTCCAAAACTGAATGTAGTTTGGATCAACTGCTGTTGAAATAAAACCTAGCACTGAATGAATCTTGCAAAATGGATATTAAATCATATCTATCATAATTCAGAGCATTTTTGACTTGGGTAGTTAGTTCCTGCATTAATGAAATGTGTTAATATTTTTCTTTCCGAAAAGTGAAACAAAAGAGCAAAAAAAAAAATTTTTTTTCAAAAGATATATGACAGACTAAGGTAGGAAAAGTACAATTTGTTTCCCTGTAACTGCAAATTTAAATGTCCAATAATAAAGGCTTAACTCCATAACCAATCTTTATTCTTGAGTAGCAAGCATACACTTGACAATTTGTAGTTATCTTCCACATATTTTAAAACACACTCCCTCAAATTCCAAAATCTTGCAAGCTCACTAACCAAGAAGTTCTTTCACGATATCATAATTATTCTTCATGTAACAATTAAATATACTTAACTGTGCTCTGCGAGTGATGCCACAGCTTTCATCCGAAGCTAGTGAAAAGTATTAGTGATATTGTTGTCCAAGGACAATCTGTTCACCAACATTCTAGCTGCTGTCATCTGTATGATGCATGATGATATTTGGAGACAAAGCTATTTTATTGACCAGATTTTTTTACTTTAATATTACCAAATTTTTGGGTAAATATTATCAGGTTATTTTCGAATTTCTTTTCTCTGTCAGAATAAGATTTTTTATTGCAAGTCAATTACAAAGAAAGTTCATAAGAAGCCTTCACCATATTTTCCATTTTTTCACTTCTCTTCCAGCACAGATATTATTGGCCAGGTATTGATTTCTTTTTCTATTTAGATATAGATGAACTCGGTTCACAACTGTGACCTGGCTGGATATTTGCTATTGAAATCACTAAGCAGTTTCTTAAATGTCAATCTAGATTAAATTTTTTTGACATTGCTGCAAAACTTACACTTATCAAACTGGCTTGGAAGTATTTTGCCAAGTAAACAAAAATTACTCTTCTCGTATAGTATTAAAATCACAAATTGCAATATTCTCTTCATATTTTCTTTTCAATGGCAAAGTTTTACTGGTGGGCATAATAAAAATAAAAAAAAAAATTTTTAATGACCCATGAAAACAAAATTTTAAAAAGTTTAAAATACATAATATCTTACTTGGCTGTTTAAAGTCAACTTAACCATGGAAACAGAATGTCACTCTCACATCTACATAAACAACATCTATATTTCACATCTAACAGGTCAATTGAAAAGTCCCCTGCCTGACACATAGATGGCTCTACTATAATTAAATCCATATGTTTTTTAGTTAGCCCTTACCCTCAAAAGATGCGTGTATAAATTTGACAGCTGTCAGATCATTAGTTTGTGAATTATAGCATTTTGAATGAAGCAACTTTTGTTATTGGGGAAAAAATGGATAAAAAGGAAATTTGTGTGTTGATAAAATATTGCTTTTTGAAGGGAAAAAATACAGTTGAAGCAAAAACTTGGCTTGATGCCCCAGGAAAATCAACCATCAAAGATTGGTATGCTAAGTTTAGACATGGTGAAATGAGCACCGAAGGCAGTGGACGCCCCAAAGAGGTTGTTACCGATGAAAACATCAAAAAAATCCACAAAAGGATTTTGAATGACCCTAAATTGAAATTGAAGGAAATAGCTGACACTCTAAAGATATCAACTGAACGTGTACTTCATATCATTCACGAATATTTGGGTATGAAAAAGCTCTGTGCAAAGTGGGTGCCGCGCAAGCTCACTTTTGACCAAAAACAACGACGAGTTGATGATTCGGAGCAGTGTTTGAAGATGATCAAGCGTAATAAACCCGAGTTTTTGCATCGATATGTGACAATGGATGAAACATGGCTCCATCTTTTCACTCCGAAGTCCAATCGACAGTCATCCGAGTGGACTGCACTCGATGAACCCGCTCCAAAGTGTGGGAAAACGCAACAGTCGGCTGGCAAGGTTATGGCGTCTGTATTTTGGGATGCGCATGGAATAATTTTCATTGATTACCTTGAAAAAGGAAGGACCATCAACAGTGACTATTACATAGCGTTATTGGACCGTTTGAAGGACGAAATCGCCGAAAAACGGCCGCATTTGAAGAAAAAGAAAGTGCTGCTTCACCAAGACAATGCACCGTGTCACAAGTCAGTGAAAACGATGGCAAAAATCCATGAATTGGGCTTCGAATTGCTTCCTCATCCACCGTATTCTCCAGATCTGGCCCCCAGCGACTATTTCCTGTTCTCAAATCTCAAAAGAATGCTCGCTGGGAAGAAATTTTCTTCAAATTAAGAGGTGATCGCCGAAACTGAGGCCTATTTTGAAGCAAAGGACAAATCATACTACAAAAATGGTATCGAAAAGTTGGAGGGTCGCTATAATCAGTGTATCACCCTTGAAGGGAATTATGTTGAATTAAAAAAAAAAACTAATTTGCCAAAAAAAATGTGTTTTACTATGGTAGGCCAGGGACTTTTCAATTGACCTGTTATATAGGATAAACAGACAATGTACAAAAGCAAGGTACATTGTCTTTGGCCAATAAAACCATTGGTTTTGGCCTTTGACCGTGCTATATCATTGTTCTGATATTAGGTAGTTTTAGTTCCGTTCTCTAGGGTTATTAATTCAGTAGTGTATAAATAGGTTTTCTATGGATTTTGGAAAAGTTTCTGAAGGTGACAATATCAAAGGGTTTTTAAAATTTTTCAAGAAGCTTTCATGTGCCACTATTAAGACTCCACCATACTACAGTATGGCACGCTAGCAATAAAGTAGAACATAAAGATATCTCAGTTGCCTTTATTGCTTTCTTAATAATGATTTTTTAAAACTTAAATTGTATTTATGGTACTTTTTTTTTTTTTTTTTTTTTGATTTTCAAAAAGCAAATGACATGGTAACCAAAAATTTTACAAGTTTCTAATCAAAATTTGTGTTGTACAATATTTATTGCATGAAGTTGTATTTCTTAACTTATCATTATTTTTTATTTTATTTTACTGTTTTTGTGCAGATTTCGATACCAGTGACTCTTCTGGTTCAGGATGGGGCAGTTATCTTCACAGGTGGTCTGGCTTAGCATAAAGGAGCACAATTCTTGTTTAAAAATTTCAGTCTCTTTCATTATACAATTCTTGTTGCATGTACTTCCTATATATATATATATATATATATATATATATATATTGAAAATGAAACCTTGGCAAGACTGAAATGGTTTTATTATGTAACTGGAAATCTGTTAATTAATTTAATTGTATTTTATTTATTAAATAACTATATATTCATCTAGCTTTTGTTATTCATTATTTGGAATATACCTTTGAGTCAGTATTATGTGTGTTTATATTTAAATTCTTTAATTGTAACATTTTGTAATTTTATTTTTTGTGTAATTTGTCACATGGAGTTAGAAATATGTTTCAAATTAATTTTACTTTTGATATATTCCATAAGTGAGAGAAAATATAAAGAAAGATTTTTATGTTTACATGTGATATGAATCTGTCTGAGTGATATGAATTGAAAAAAAAAATAATGTTGAAAAATCTTATATTGTTTTTGTAATTTTAGCTGATTATCAGTTTTTTTAAAGACATCTTTGAAAAGGTTTATTTTTAACTTGATCTCGGAAAGTTTGTTCTAAATAAATTGCCCTCCATATCTGAAGGAAAAAGATAATCATTAATTTGTGAAACTGGAGTCAATTGGTCTCCTAAAAATCATTTAATTTATTGTTAAAAAATTTGGAATATTTTCAATAAAAATAATCCTTAAAAGCTATGACATTGTAAGATTTTGCTAATTTTTGCATTAAAAAGTAAAAGACCTTGTGAATGATAAATATTTTGTGTGCTATCTGTATTGAAAAAGTTCAAGCTATGGAAGATCAAGATATTCTGTAAATAAAGTACAGAGTATCCCTGAAATTCAGTTTTTTTGCACAAATTTTTTCTCAGTCAAAAGTTGTGAGTAAAAAGAATATTTTTATTTTGGAAGAAAGATTTATAAAATTACTGTAAAAAATTGAATATACATTTTTAGTTATTTTATGTTAGTTTAAAATGGCAAATCATCATAACTTCATTAAATATAAATCTTTTAAAACATTCTAAAACTATTATTTATTTCAAATATTGTTGATTTATGCAAAATTTGTTTATGCTGGTTAATTTTGTAAAAGTTGAAGAGGAAAATTTGATTCTTCTATAATCAGATGGTGAAATAAAATTTAGAAAGTCATTTTGTTTTTCCCCATTCAGATATATTAACACTTTGATCTAGAATCTGTTTTGTGAAATTTAGACTACAAGGTTAATATTATATTCCTCTCCCCCCTCCCATCTTGTACTGAGACATTTCTCAGCAACATGTGACCTACAATTATTTATTTATGAGAAAGTTATGTTTACAAAATATCAAATAATATGAAGTAGCCTTCAGAGGAATTTTAAAAAATGAAAATTGAAATTTATTCTTAAAAACATTTTGTAGAATCATAAATATACTTGCTTTATTTTTGCTCATTTGTAATGATGATATTAAGAAATATTTATCAAGTAATTTCTATGTATTAAAAAAACTTTATTTACTTATTGAAAAACAATCATTTTTTTCCCCCCCCCCCCCCCGATGGTACAATTAGTATAATTCTAGTCAGGAATTGGGCATTTTAGAATGAGAGAATATGAATGAATGTAATTTTTTTCATGAATGTACTGTTATTGTTTTATGAAATTTCTTTTTCAACCAACAATTTTAAATATCTGCATTTTTATGTTTGTTACAATCATACTTCAAATGTTAGTTTATTAACTTTCAGAAGTTAATGTTTGATATCATTTCAATCTACGTTATCTATTATAAGTTGAAACTGTTTTTTAAAGAAAAGATGTAATATTTTATTTTGAATTAATTGTACATGTTTATAGCTTTTTTTTCTGAATTAATAATTTTAATATTACTGCTATTTTCATAGACAATTACAAGTAGTAAATTTAATTTGGAGATGTCCATTTTGCATGTTTGATTTATGTGTGGGCACATGCTCATGCAAACATTTTAGTCTATTTAATATCTCAGATTATTAAAAATTATGGCATTAAAAACATCAAACTTAAAATTATTTAATCCCAGTTAAATCCTGATATGAATTTATTATTATTAAAATATCCTTTATTTATAAAGGGTTGTAAATAGTGTTTGGGAATAAGTTGTTTAATATGAAATTAAGAGATAGGTATTATTAGCCCTTTTGAGAGAAAACATTCCTTTTACACTCTTGTGAAATGTCATTAAAGGAGTTCCTTATGTATATTTTTGTACTGTTTTTAAAGTGTATTTAATAGACTTGGCTCTTGTTTATCATTTCAATGAAATACTTTCTAAATTTTCATATGTAATATATATTTATTATACTCTTATACGAGTATTATGTATTTTTTGATTTTTTAAAAAACTATTAAATTAACTGTTTTAAAAAAACTGTTGATTTAAGTAGAAAGTTTCAAAAATTAATAATAATGATTTTAAATTATAAATGACTTAAAATGACTTTTTTAAAAAATTCTTTACCATTTAAATGTGATTATATTATAAGGTTAGTGAAAAGTGTGTCTTTTAAATTATAATACATTAGTGATATTGGAATGAAAAATTAAATCAATAAATATGGTTGTGTATTGTTCAAAGATTATGTTTGACTAAAAAAAAGTTATCTAACATAAATTGTAATATTTGCAATGAACTCATATTGTTTTTAACTACTGATAAAGGTATAATTTCTTATAATAAAACTTACAAATAAGTAACTGTGAAATGGACTTGTTTCTGTATTGTGTTATATAAACAAACAGATTTTAACTGTTCATAAAAATATTTATGTATCAAATTTAACAATTAGACAGATTATGGAATTTTACAAAAATATGGCTTTATCAAATTATTTAATAAACATGTTTTTAATTGTTGAAATAATTACACCATTTAGCTCATTTATTTTCACATAATGTTAGTAATTTTATGGAATTTTAAAATAGCCTGAAACTCCTTGTATAAATGTATTGTTCTTTGGATATTTTACTGACATTATTTAAAATACAACAACTATAATAATTTTTGAAAACAATAAATCACATAACATGTGGTTTCACTTCATTATTGTAAATTAAATTAAATGTAAGTGCCTTTAGAAACTTATATAATGTAAATAAATTTTATTAGAATATGTGTGATGTGAATTATTTATTTTAATTGTTTATAGCAATATCTACCTTTATAATTTTTCATTATTACTTTAACCAAATTTGACTATTATCATGATTTTTTTTTTTTTTTTTTTTTTTTTTTTTTTTTTTTTGTATCCCAAAAGGAAGAATGAAAGAATTTATAGAACTTATAATTAATATCAACTCCAAATGTTATCCTCATAAATGTTAATAACTGTCTTTAAAAATTGCACTATAATTTAGGTAAAGCTTAGGAATTATGACAATTCATCTTCCCTTAAAAACTGATTATTAAATAAATGATAGATTCTTGAAAATTTATTATGATTATTTAGTTTTTAATCCTGAACTTATCAATTGAATATGAATAACACTTCATTTTAAGAGGTAACAATTTCAGAATGAATAAAAATTAATATGATTTTGTTTTTAATTTTTCAATGAATAGTTTTTTTAAAAAATTAAATTTTACCAAAAAACAGTTGTACTTTTAACAAAAATGCAAGAACCTGATAATTGTTTCAGTATTAGTTTCAAATAGAGATTTTTCAATTAAGAATTATCCTTAATCTTGGATAATTCTTAATTGGAAAATCCCTACAATGAAAAAGATGAGGTTTGTATTATGTAATGCATAAAAGCTTGACAGAATCCTTGTTTGAGATGCTATGCAGTCTGATTTTATTTTGAATCTCAACCTTTGAATAGAAATTTTAATACAGTAATACCTTCCAATAGGAAAACCTACCATTGCCCCTTAACAAGAGATAAATACATATACTATTTTCAAAAAGACCAGGACTAACAGAATTGTCTCTTATAATAGGTACTATTGTATTTTTCTTCCAATTAATTTATTTAATATTTGTATAAATAATTACAAGTATTATCTAGAGAAATGGTATCCAGATTCTTTTGAATAATATAATTGCATGTTTTCTCAAAGTTGATTGTTGGTTTTGCAAATTTATTTCTTCATACTTTCAGTATCCCTTTAAAATTTTGCTTTATTTCATTCAAAACCATCACAATAAATGGGAATTGCTTCTCGTTAACTTTTAACTGAGGATTGAAATCCTCTCTTTAAAGTTCTGCAGAAGTTTGTAAAGTGAAGTACGAGCTCAGATGCTGTCTTCATTGCTTCATTGTGGTAATGAGGTCTTGCAAAAGTTTCTTTGTCTAATGTAATAATCAAATTATTCAAAAATTAAATGAATTCTTATAATTTTGCTCATAGAGCAAAATGTGTATTATGATTGGCAATATATATCTTTGTTCCTTGTGCTCCCCACAAAGAAAGTAATAGAGAGAGCATTATTATTTCATTAATTTGCATAAAAGCAAACAAAACTCTTGACATGGCTGTGATGCTAATCATTTGTGTCTCTGAGCTCTCAACATATTATAAGAGTGCTACAATGCAAACCACATAGCATTTCTCTTAACATAGTTTTCTAATTATTATTTCAGTTGGATGGTTCCATTTTTCAAACATTGTCTTGGTGTGATGCTAATTATAACTTGTTTTAGATTCGGAAAGAACAGGCTCTGTATATTTTGAATAGGAACCGATCTGGTGATAAAATATCTGATTTAACATATTTCTTTTTATTTTCGATAAGTATAAGATGTTTCTTAGCATCTTCCTATAGATATTCATATATTGCTGTTAATCCTTGAGAATTTTGCTTGTTCACTGGGAGATAGAATTAAGAAGTTATTTAGCTGTGAGAAAATTGCTTTTGGATCACAAATGTACGTGATAAAGCAGCTATATATAAGGGATTAAAAGATTTCTAAAAAGTCGGTTATAAGATTTTGGGAAATAAAAGATTTGTGAAGAGAGATTGAAAAGGAAATCTTGTTTTATTTTTAAGATAAATTTTTCACGCTTTAAGTAGCTTACTTATTTGAGCAGCAAAAAAAATGTGTATGGGACAATTCTGTTATATACGCGTGCTCGAGCCACTCTAAATAATTCGAGATAAAAACCAACGGTTTTATATGGATGCAAAGTTTATTAAAGAAAATTATTAAAATATTTGTTAAAACTTGTCGCAAATATTTAAATATTACATTGTTAGGCAAGTAAGAACGGTTCTCCAGATTTCAGAGAACTAGCTTGATGGGAAGTTGGTTAAATTAGTGATAAAAAATTTGATACACACACTAAGTGAAATACATAAAAACGTTAAAACTCACTAACATTAATTCATCCGGTAAATTAAACGGTTGGAATGCAGTTTAACCCAACCACCCTTGGTGACAAGAATTATTTGGCAGTATTTTGCCAAATGTGGCTACCCTGGTCCGTTTTATGGACTTAACGTTCAGCCAAAAAAAAAAAAAATCGCCAATTTTGGTGCCAATTTTTAAAATCGCACCAAGTGGTTGGACTAAGCTGCATTATTAAAGAAAATATTATGTATAACTTGTCGAAAATGTCTAAATATTGCATTATTAGGCGAGTAAGAACGATTCCCAAAGTTTCAGAGCTCTAGTTTGATGGGTAGTTGGTTAAATTAACGATCGAAAATTTGATGACATACACACTCGCGCACACACCAAGTGAAATTCAGAAAAGCATTGTAAAAAATATTCTAATTTATCTGCAAGTATAGGCTTTTTTTTTTTTTTTTTTAGTGTACGGAAAATATTTTACTATCGTTTGGTTATAAATTTTTGTTTTTAAAATGTGTATTTGCATCAATTATGTTTTTTTTTTTTTCCATGGATGCGACAGAGTTCTGAGAAATTTCTTAGCGCTTCTTATAGATCAATCAATGACTTAATAATAACACCAAGCAACAAATTTTAACTTTTTTTAACAAGGGGGAGATTCATTTTGATTGAATCCTCGACTACACTGAATACGTGTAGGACCATTAAAAATGTGTAACACTACTTTTTTTGTGACAGTGACCAATCATGAGTCGGCAATATCAACTTTCTTCCGGGCTGGGACATTTGGGGAATGATATGAAACATTTTTTATTTGAAAGTTTGTAAATACAGTGACACCATTGCATTCATTTTTCACTGAGAGCAAACTCGTCACCCACCTTGCCGAGATTTTTTATTATATCCAATTTTTCATGCAAAATTGGAAACACTGTACTTTGCAATATTCCAGGGGCCTCTAATATTTCACGCACTTTGATTCGTCGATTACCCAAATTATCGTCGATTTCAAATGAATGAATTAAGATCATTCAAATCTCAATTCACTCATATTGTGGATTTTGTCAATCGTTCCGGGAGTAGGCACTTCTACTATACGATTTTCATCTTTATTGGATGTACGGCCACATTTAAACTCATTCACCCAATTATAAACAGTTGCAAAATCAGGAGCAGATGTGCTATCAACTTCATCCAACTCAGCTTTGGTCTATTTCGATGTTAAGCCTTTTAAATGTGTGTGTGTTTAATCACCGCTCGATATTTCCCCCCATTTTTCTGAATAAATGCAAGTTTCCTGCTTCAATCGACAACAAAAGGGAAATTATGAGACGGATATAACTGAGACTTAGGCAGCTGTCTAGTGAGTCATGATGCTTACTAAAAACAAACCATTTTCAATGCTTCGAGCACTATCTCTTGGATTTTCTAAGAACTTATTGAACGATTCGTAATTCAGAAAAGCCACTCATGTACGATAACCATACAAAAATGAACTGTATTGTAATGTATTTGAAATCTCCTCAAGTACAAAATTTGAAACGCAAGTCGCTCCTCCTCCGAGGGCAGTTATGATCTCCTCCTTATACAGCGTCGAAATATTTATTCCCTCACTGCGCTGGTGCTATTATCTTTCTTTAGTGCGCATACAAACTTTGACAAAGTTTTAACTTCTAGAATTTGGGATAATAGCCTTTGTTGCTCAATATCCCATAAAACTAGCTTATCTATCAATCAACTTCTAGGGAAAATGTACAGACGATGAAATAAAAAGAAATGTTATTTTAAGAAAGGAGGAATCTTTCAATAAAAAAAAGGCTTTTTTATGATCATTGTTATTATAAGTGAGGAATTAAATTACCTAGCTATCTTCACAATTTTTCATCACCTTTATTTAGAGTTTATGTTTTTATTTATTTATTTATTGTCTACTGAGACTGAGGAGCCATCTTTGTTTTTATTATGCATCTGGATTATTTACTATCATTTATTATGATTTATTATGCATTTGTTTTTATTATGGATTTTGATTGAAAGTCGTCGAGACTTCAAGGGCTTACCTTCTTTAGGTAAGTGGAAGATTCCACCTGTTCTCCTTGCTGGAAGCGTTGCGATTTTATATTTTGGGCTTTTTATATAATACGGGTCTAAAGTAAGACTGTTTATTTATTTTAATTTTGTCAAGAATTTTCGAATGAAAATCAACTTTTATTTTTCTCTCTTACTTTATTTGACGGAGGAATTTAGCTGATTCATTCAACATTCCATGTATTGGACAATCCATCTATAAATAACAGTATCTTATTGATGGAAGCGGGTAATCAAACGTTTTTTAGATCCTAATGTGTAATTAAAAAAAAGTATTAAAATCAGACCACCTTACGTAACAGAGCTAAATATTTTACCGGAAAACCAACAAAGGACTTCTCCCATTTCAAAAACTAACCCAAGTTTCTTTAAGCAGAACTTAAATCGGAAATGAAAGTATTCGTAACATGCCATTCACTTATGGTAGAAAAATTCGATATTCCGCCTCTGGACCTATGTGGGCGGCATCGATCTTATGAATAGATAGAGAGTCTTTACTAAGCGGGGTTGAAGTATTTTTTGAAACGTGCCACACTGAGCAAGAAACATTCAAATGAGGCAGTCGTCCAATAGAGTCTACGTTCATACACGATGACATATAAATAGTTTTAGAAGAAGCGTAATAAGGCTCATTTCATCCGCAACATAAAGTTCTAAATACAATTATATCTTTTATAATTGTATTTAAAAAATGAATTCTTTGCATCAGTTTCGAACCCGCTACTTAAAAAAAAAATCTAATACATCTTTTATATCGATAGTATTTAAAATAATACATTCACTCATAAAAGTTCCAAATACAATTAAATATTTAAGAATGGGTCGTATTTCTAAAAAAAATTTACCCCTCTCATAAGAAAGTTCCAAATGCAATAGTATTTATGTAAACATGATCACAGGAAAACTGGTGAATGCCAAGAAAAAACAGTGTATTAGCACGCAGAGAGTTTTCCTCGCAGATCATCTTGAGCATAGTTGCTATAAACTGGTTCCTCTCGAGGATAACGCCTTGGTGATCAATCTTTACTAGAAATGAAGTGGCCGCGGTAGCCTAGTGGTCATGGCTTCGGATTCATGACCGACGGTTTTCGTTCAGTCGCGGGTTCGATCCTTGGCCGCTAAAGATCCGCCGTGTAGCCGGGGCTGATGCACTTTAAATCTGTCGGGGCTCAAAGACATCGCGTTGGTGTGGATTTTAGGCGAAGGGAGTGCCAGCTTAGGTGTCATCCTCGTCACTTGACCGTGGTTCAAAATTACGAGATCCGTCGCCAATAGCCCTCGTGTTGCTTCTAGTGCGAGGTTAATAAAAACTTAACTAAAAATTACTAGAAATGAGGATTTGGCGAGGAAAAATTTTCAACCTCGTAAAATAAAGTCTCCCCGAATATATCACATTCTTAGAATTCCCGACTAAGGCTAACATTATATGGGAGTGAATTACATTTCGTTTCCTAATTTTTGATATTCCAATATCTATTCTTATGGAGGAACTTGTCAAAGTGATTAATGACTTTGAAATTCGAGAAAAAAGATGATTTGTTGAAACTCGGAAATTTATAATTTATTGAAAGAAGTGCAATGCAATGAATTTTTATCGCGTGCTCGTATTTGTGTGTCTGTTAAACGTTTTCAAGATGCCCGAGATGACGTTAAAGAAGATTCACGCCAGAGTCACCCCTCTACGTCAAAAACAGGTGACAATAGCTAACAAATCTATAATCTGGTTCGATCCGACTCTCGATTAAGTATTCGTGCGATTGCTGAGATTGTAGGAATTGACAAAGAATCCCAAAAACAAATTTTGCATAACAATTTTAAGAAGTAAAAGTGTGTGCCAAAATGGTGCCTAAAATTCTTACGTTTGAACAAGAAGCTCTCAAAAATGTTTGTATTGACACTTTCAATGCCATTGAAAAGACCCCAAATTTATTGGAAAGGATAAACACGTGTGACGAATCATTTTTTTATATACTTATAATCCTGCAACGAAGTGTAAATCATTGGAAGAGTCTATCTTAACCGACAGTCAAAAAAAATCTTGAATGAGAAAATCAAAATTCAAAGCAATGTTGAATGTTTTTCTTATATTCATGGGATTATGTACCTTCACTGGGTTCCTGAAGGTCAAATTATTAATCAGCTTTACTACCTTCTCGCTCATGCTGAACTCCGCGAAAGAATAAGAAAAAGACGACCAGAATTGCGGAGGAACATGTCATACCGCCTCGTCTGTCAAGAGATTTCTCGACCAAGTACAGCAACGCAATGTTAGATCATCCGCCTTATTCACCGGATCTTGCACCAAGTGACTTCTGTTTTTTGAGATGAAATCTGCATTTAGAGGGACATTATTTGAGTCCGTTGAAGCTGTGAAAGAGAAAGAGAGAAGCACGAGTCCAGAAGGAGCTGACAGAAGAAGACAACCAAAACTGTTTTTAACAATGGAAGATTCGCATGGAGCGTTGTAGGGATAGAAGAGGGAGGTATATTGGCGATAATATGTTTAAAATCAAATTAAAATGTTTTTTGTGTCGTCAGTCTCGTTATTTAATTGCCACACTATACATATATATATATATATATATATAACAC
>BMAW01066305.1:320828-342683 GCA_019974015.1 Nephila pilipes
CCATCTCTGGGTTAGTCTCGGGAGTTATTGATCGATGTGTTAAAGTATCTGCAAAAATGAAATGTTTTAATCAATGTGCTATGTTATATATGTGCCGCCCGCGAGATCATGACCAAGACCACTAAGCAATCACTGCCATCGTTCGTGAATATGATCTCTCGGCTACCATGGCCACTTAAAAAGACGATTGTATAAACTGTTGGTCTGTGAGAGGAGATTTAAGTTTTACCTTTGAATGTGGTTTTTGAGAAGTATAATAATTGATTGAAAAACTATTACGTAAAACTGAAAATAATCTAAAACAATGCTACGTTCACTAGGACTCATTTTTTTTGTCAAAATTACTGGAATATTTTTTTTACAGTTTCGCAATTTTGGATGACTATATAAGGTGTGGCTGTTAAATAACCAGACTAACTCTGTAAAACATTTTATTTGATGTCATACATATTTACTCATTATCACCTCCAATACACACCGCTCCTCTATCCCTACAACGATCGATGCTAATATTCCATTGTTCGAAACAGTGTTGGAAGTCTTCTGTCAGTTCCTTCCGGAAGCGTGCTGCTTTCTCTCCCACAGCTTCAACGGGCTGAAATATTGTTCCTTTTAATGCAGATTTTACCTTAGGAAACAAATTGAAGTCGCATGGCACTAGATCCGGCGAATAAGGCAGATGTTCTAACACCGGGATGCTGTACTTGACCTAGAAACCTCTTGACAGACAACGTAGAATGAATCAACGCATTGTATTGATGGAAAAATTGGCCGTACGGATTCTTTGCCAACTCTTACAGTCTCAGCAAAGACACGAATGTTTAACCGACGGTCAGATCAAAACATTACCGATTTTTTTCGATATTGCCAGCCGTTCTTGACGTGGGAGGGCGATCCGGACGTGAATAATCTTCAACGTCTTCTCAGCCATCTTGAAAACAAAACACTCAAAAACACGAGTACGTGATAAACATTCATTGTCATTCACTTCTTGCAATAAATTATAAGTTTCAGTAGTGTTTTTTCAATGTAATTTCACAACAATTCGTTGTTCATTTATTTTTCTAACGAAACAAAAAAATAATTGTAATACGAACGAAGGCTACAGGCATATGGATTTTGTTTATAGAAGCACGAGGCACTGTGCACACGATAGATAATGCTTTATGCTAAACCTCAGGCATTTGGCGCATAAATACTTCTCCTGAAGCAGCGTCACTCTCGTTTTTTTTATAGCCATTCCTTGTGTAGCTCAATTTAATTTTAAAATGAGGAAAGGATTTTCCACTCTATTCTTACATCAGTTTTCAATGTTACGTTTACTTTCTAAAGGCTCGCATCCTCATTCCGTTTACATCCGCAGCCACTACAAGACGTTTTGGGCTTTTCACCTCAGCTTTCGATTAAGATGAAAATACCGCAACTTAGAACATATATATTCTAATTTATATTACTAAATGAATTTACAATTACCGTGTTAAATTAATCGTGCAAATATTTTATGTCAATTAAAAGTGTTTTTCTGATCTCCCTTTTTGAGTTTTCTTCACGGCCGCAATAGCCTAATGGTCATGTTCACGAGATAGCGGCCGGCGTTTTTTCCATCCAAGTTGGGGTTCTAACCTGATCACCCGTCATGCAGTAGAGCTGATGTGTGTTAAAATTGTCGAGTTTCCAAGTTCTCCATTTGACATGGGTGGAAGTTTGGAGAAGGAGGGGCCAGCTCAGGTGTCGTCTTCGTCACTTGAGTGAGACTCAAAATTAAAAGGTCCGTTGCCAATGGATCTTTCGTTGGTTCTATGTTAATAAAACAATCAGTCCATCTTTTGAATGAATAAATTAGATTCGAAACATTTTCATAATTAAACATACGTAAGGCATGCAATATTAGAAATCTAATACGAAATCCTACATATTTGAAGATAAGAGAATTTATAAATATTGCACAAAAGCCTCTTACTCACGAACAGGTGTTTAAACAATTCTACAGCTAGTGGAAGTTGTAGAATTGTTTATATATATATATAAAACACCTGTTAAAACTTGTAGAAGTTACATAAGTTGTATTTTGCACAAGAATAGCTATTTCAAATTTACGCAATCTTTGAACAGGTGTTAAAAGCTCAGAGATTCCCGTTTCAATAAAGTAAGTTCAACTTGACCATTTCAAACAGGAATAAATTTCACCATTTTTTCTAGATTCCAAAAAGTACGTTTGTTACTATCCCTATCCTTTCTCGCCTTCCTTAACGCAGGAAGAATGCAATTCGTCAAATATAAACATAATTTATGAAGCAGAAATTTTTTTGATTTAATGCTCATGAAAGTTATGCATACATTAAATTTTTAGTAACACTGATCGGATTAATTGAAACAAATTTATGTTCTCATTTCAATGATATTTTATGTATTTCGTATATGATATTTCAACATAAATTATTACTGAAAGCTTTTAAGCAAATTCATAGATGCGATTCTCCAATTTTGATCTATTTTGTTGAAAGATAGTAGTGCACATTCCCGTAGCTCCGCCTCCGTAAAGTCTAATATGACGTATGGAAGTTAATCCAATTAGATGCCAGAGTGTGTGGTTTTATGAGATTTCATAACTTGTTGCGAAAATAAAGATGAGATGGAAAAAGAGAGTGAGTGAGAGAGTTGCTCTAAAACCAAGAGAGTTGTTATTGCTTTCATATATATATATAGAACGAACAGAACCAGAATGCAACACGGATGTTTGGCAGACATCCCTCAGATAATCAAAGCAGCGACACCTAACAGCGAAACAGTTAAAAGTTCAAGAAATAAGAACGGTTCATCTTTAACATCAGGCCGATAATAGAGCAAGATCCAGAAGATCCCTTTGAAAAGAAACGAACATCTTTACAAACACCAAACGGCAGAGAATCGATAGTGGAAACTAAAAAATATCACGCAAACTGAATCAATTAAACTTAGCTCACGAAATGGTCATTTTCAGTAGCAAAACAGAAGAGATTGTCAAACAAGAATTTTTATTCCAAATTTAACGAAGTTAGTGGAAGAACGTAATAATAAATTGTGTACCATGTATCTTAGCTAATAAAGAGTGGCAAAAAGGAAGGTTTTTTAAATCCCATTCCAAAAGAAGACAACCCTTAAGCACATACCATATCGATCTATGACCGTTACCATCAACAAATAAGAATTATCAACACATTTTCACTGTTATAGATGCTTTACGAAATTCAATTTTGGTTGTACCCCTGTAAAAAAACCAGTCAGCGGAAAACGCTCTAGAGAAGCTAAAACTACAACAAAAACCTTTGAAAACCCCGTTAGAATCATATATCAGATAGAGGATCAGCGTTTACTTCGAAAGTGTTCAGTGATTATTGCAAAGCATGAAGGCATTCAACATCTGCCAAATTCACGGTGTACCACGAGGAAATGGACAAGTTGAAAGAATTAACCGTACACTTATCCCAGTTTTAACTAAACTAACTTTAAATGACTCTACTAAATGGTACAAGTATACATTGATAGACTCAGAGAATCCCAACAGCAACAACCCGTCGAAGCACAAAATGGTCACCATCTCGAACTCTTGATCGGTGCTCAGAACGAGAAACAAAGAATATCGAATTAAAGACTTGCTCGAAGAATTGTCTGAAGAAACACAATTGAACGAGAATTTTAAGAAAAGACGCCAAGAAGAATATATAGAAAAACACAATGAAAATCGAAGAACCACAACAAGAAGAAACGAAAGAAAGCCTGAGTAGGTAAGCAAGAAAGCCGATTCCGTATAAAAAAGACACGACATCGTTAAGCGGATGCCATACCGCTATGCATTATATCATGATATCCATCGAGCCTGGTTCCTATGACATACCGCCAGCAATGATAACGACTGATCGGTCTTCATGATATACCGCTATATGCATTATACCGCGATATCCATTTCCGATTGGTTCTTATATTTATATCATGCCATGATAACGATCGATTGTCTCATATGACATACCGCTAAGCAATGTCCATTGAGTTGTTTCTATACGCAGGCGGGATAATGAGCTGGAGCTGTCTTGCAGGCGGATAGGCGATATAATGCTAAGGTGGAGGTCGAGCTGATTGTTTTCCCAAGTTGCCAGCCTTGGTTTCTATTCTCGAAACCGCAGGACGTAGCATACCTCGTAATCAGCGAACGGCCACGACGAACCTGTCCTAGCCTGTCTCTGATCTCGATCTCACAAGACAAGGACTGAATCCATGCAACAACCAATCAGGGCCTGAAATAACCACCAAAACAATAATCTTTAAGCATAGGAACGTTAAAGTGCTCATAGTGCCACTCCTATTGATTAAAATATACACCACTATTAGATTTGAAATTAAAAAATAAATAACGCTCTCAAATAAAAGAAATATATCCGATTCAAACTCGCAGCTCAGAACAAAATGTCTCCATAGGACAATAGTTTTTTTCAGTTACGCTAACTATCCTATGAAGGCATACAGACATGAAGAAAACTTATGTTTATAATCTAATCCAGCCTCAGAACAAAAAATCAGCGTGAATGGGTGACGATTTAACCTGTCTTTAGCTTGTCTGATCTTTGATTCTACAAGATGGCGACTGAATTTCCTACGTCAGAATTTTATCTAGTGCTTAGATGGATGGATTAAGATTGTTTCTGAACCACCCAGTGAACTCCGCTCAAGTGTAATCTGGTCATGTTTTAGGACCCCATCACAAGTTCAAGATTCATCTTTGTTGGTCAGTACAGTGGCTGTATTCAACAAGAAAAAAATTGACAATGTCTGAAACACACAGCGAAAAACGAAATTTGAAAGTGCCGTTGAATCTCTGCAACAAGAAAAGCAAGAAGAGAAGTTTCAAAGTAAGTAACAAATTAAACAAATCTAATATGTAATGCTTTTACACTTTTCTAATCTTTACTAATTTTGATATTTTCTTACTATTTTCAGAATGATGGAAAATTTAATGAGGATTGTATACCAGATGGAATATTTCCAATTGGGATGATATTTTGTCTTGGTAAAGCACCCATTATGATTCCGTATCAGTACATAAGTAAGACGTTTCAAGAAGTATTGAAAACCTACCATCCAACCCTGAGGGAATAACATTAGTCCGTCGTGGATCGAATATATCAATATGGGTAAAAAAAAGAAAGTGCCAGAATCACAGAAATTACTGAGTGCACTCTTTCCCCTTTGAACAACACCAAAATAACAAGTGAGAACTCTCATTGATTTTACTTTAAGCGCATTAAATATGGTCCGGATAAAGATCCTACTTTAAAAGAAATCAATATATCCCGAGAGCAGTGGGTTGAAAACATTGAAAAATATGGTATATTGAAATGCTGGGTGTTATAGACAATAAGTTTCAAATGTATGAACCTTTAACTGCATATAAACTCCTGCGACGGTCCCATAGAAAATACCTTACCTTTTCTTGACGTTGGGTCTGGTCAACAATACTATGCAAATTTTGAAAAATCTATTTGTAACCTCCTGAACGAAAAAGGACTGAAACACCAAACACTCAAGCAGTTTGTTATGGGGAAATCGAAAGAAACATTTAATTCATATAAGTTTTGGTCACTCTGGAAGCCAATGAGATAGCTGAATGTTTTATAATAACTTTGAAAATGAACACTTTAATAGCCAAAACCTGTAAATTAAGTGTAACTGAAATAATTTTTTTTGCAAAAAATCAAGTAGATATTGTTTGCAGCAGACATCTGCGTCCACCCGATTGTTTTGAATATTATGAGGATCTTTATTCAGTACCATCGTACAGATCTTATATAAGTCACATAACATTCTTGGTTCTAACTGAATGCACCCTTTGGTTTGATCGAGTTACATTATGCATTGTCTGTTAGCTCTATGCTGAAACAGTTCTCACATCTTAAAAAACAACAAGAGCATTCTTTTCAAAAGAAATTATCTTAAGCATTTTAAGCACAAGTAGATTTTAAACATATTTCCATACGAGTGCGAAAAACTGAAAATCTATGTCTGTTTTAAACATAAACCCCTGGCTATCTCCAAAAGTATACAAATTGTATACCCATTAATTGTAATAACTCATTCAATCAAATTCTTTCGGTAACAATGTATCAAGATTTAGCAAAGGTTTTACGCAGGAAAACCTGAACCCAAGTAGCTCAAGTGGAGGCATTACATCGCCTTGAAAGGGAAATATAGTAAAAAAAGATGTAAAACAATGCCATCACAGAAAGACGCTTTGTACCTTCATATAAACCCGTCTGTCATAAATTTGCTGAACTGAGATCATAGGCGATATTGATCAGTCAGTTTCCAAGCAGACGAATGATATGCAACTTAAAGCAGAATTAACAAAGGTTATAAGCATTTGTTAATCCTTGCATTGATCTATTCTCAAAATCTGTTTTGGGCAATCTCCGAGATAACCTGCAGTGCTGTAAAGTCCGGCAAGTTAGAAATCATTTTAAAGAAAGGAACAAAGGTTGCAAACAGATGCCGGGTAAAGAGTCTTTAAACAAAAATAGTTCAAAACATTTTAAAAATATCAAATCCTTTTACAAACAATGAAACTAAAAGCCAGCATAGCTGAAAGGTTTGAACCCGGACAAAACAAAAAAACGTGGAAATATTCTCACTGAACCTAACACCAAAAAATTCACATCGATGTCAATATAAATTAATTAACAGTTATAATCAATCTATCACCGTTCACCTTGGGTGGAGCCTGTTTCTCTGCTAGTAGGCATACTGTAGCAAAGTTTTAAATAATCTTATATGGTATCTAAGAAATGAGGAAACCCAAAAAAGCCCCCAGATTTGTAAAATTGGTGATGTTAATGCATTTTCATCAAAACAAAAAAACTCTCAATTTCTGAAAAAAAAGGATGTACGAACAAACTGAGAAGAGAACTTTCACAGCTTGAAATCGTGCAAAATAAATCTGATCAGTTTATAGATTTCAAAAGTACCTACGAGGTGAAGAGATTAAAGGTACTTATTACTTTAGCAGAATTACAAAAAAGTTGTCGACTCTGGTTTCTATCCTGTAGAGAATGTTATCAAACAAAGAAAAGACAAGGAATCATCAACATTTTGTTAAATTTAGGCTATCCTGAAAAAGTTTAATGATCAAGGACTGATATTCAAAAGTATAAATAGTTAACCATTATGGACTCATTTCTTTCAACATAAATCTCTTCTTCGTAACATTACCTTCAGTTCTATGCATTCTTCCAGAAAACAAAACATCTCATTTCCAAAACCATTTACCTTTCCTGTTGATTTAAATGGTGAATGAAGTGGATTGTCCGAAATCATCTATCCACGTTCCTGGCTTAACGTAAATGAAAACCAACAATCATTTCGATAGAAGTTGGTGACGGTACATTACCCTGACTGTTAAACCAAATACTGAGGTGGGCTGTTAAGGAGACAATGCTCTGATTATATCACATACAGCTTGCTCTTTAATTCAAAAACTCTAGTCGGTTCACAATAAATTACAATAGCTACAAAACGATATGAAAATTAATGCAATCTCAAGGTAGCAGTCTCATTTAGAGAATTTGTATGAATAGCTAGGGATTCAAAACGCAATGCAATCATAACGGGTAACATGAAAAGCGAATTCGTTGCTGATGCATGGGCTAATTTTTCGGTTTTAGCGTTTAATTCGATCTCATTTCGCCAAATTGTGGGAGATATGTTCCTTTATTAGTGAATCGTCTGAACTAAAGGTCAAGACGGGGAAACGATATTATGATTGGGGACCTCAATACTTACCTTTAGTGAGACACGTTTCAAACCATTCAAACTGAATTAAGACCTCAATTCAGGTGATTTTGTCCCCTCGAAAGTGGTAAAGTGATCATAGTGCTCTCATTTTCGCATGAGGCAAATACTATAAATAGAACAACGCATTTTTTATACCTCCTTCATTTGAAGATAAAAGCACAAAGATGAGTGTACAATACGGAGCTGTACCAAAAAAATTTGAAGACCATTATGTAGGTCAGATCGGCTCGGGTCTGGGTCATTACCGAGGCATTGCCTTTCAAAAAAAAGGCTATGGAATCGGAGGAATATTTCAAGGTCGATTTAGAGCAGCCTCCCACCCTTTTAGTGTGCTGAGGTAAAACTATTGGAAAAGAAGCAAGTATACAATAGGGAGTCGTGTTGGGTTCTGATGTAATATCAGGAGAAAATTTTAAAGAAGCCGTAAAACAAGAAGCAGAGAGTGTGGAAAAAATCTAGCTCGGAAAGCTATTGATAAAGTTCAATCTATGGTAGGAAAGGACACATAAAGAAAGCGAAGAAAACAGAAGATTCATTTCCATCCAAAGCCCAAAGTGAGCGGACGCGATATTTCGATCTGCAAAAAATGGCATTTATTCTATGATTCTCCTGAATGTGTTAAATCTGAATTGAACTTCAACTTACCAGAACCTCAAACAGTCTCAAGAAGGCAGTGGAAACACCTCTCACCCTCTTCTCTTCTAACGTTCGATAACGCAACCAGTAGAATTTCCATTTGAAGTGCAGAAGGATTATTAGATCCTGGGGCCAAAACACAGCTATATGTAAAAAAGGAAAATATAAAGTGGACAATGGGAAACCTCCTATTACTAAAGACGATCTCTATAGGATCCAGGAATTTATTTCTACATTCTTTATTTCAAGTAGATGTATCCCAAATGATCGCGTGGTTTCCAATTCCAGTAATACAATCCCTATCGATCCTATATTGAAACTCTCTTAAACCATGGACATGATAAAACTTCCTAAAATTAACGGCTGAACTATTTTACAAAGATTCTGATGACGGCCTCAAGAAAAGAACTGAATTTTAAAGAAAGTGCTACTGTAGACATGATTGGTTGTAATACACTAGATTTATCATCAAGATCGTGTCTTTTACTCAATTTAGTGGATTTGAAAATAAAATTAATACGAAGTAAGCCCGAATTTTGGTAAGTGATCTGAAGGATTTAAAGCTGTTTTGATCACGTTTCTTTATTCATACGAAAAGTTCGCGTGAACTCTGGAGTTATTCTTGGTCATGCAAAAGAATTGAAAACAAGCGCAAAATATCCCATTAACAGAGTCTCTGCAAAGTGTATCTGATTCCTAAAGGAAGTATGACAAGATAACATATCAGGCCAAATGCCGAAAAGTTTTATAGGATGTAGATAATGAAGCTTTCATGGTGCATCTTCAAAACTCTTATGAGTTTAAGACGACCCCACTTTATTGAGTGTATGTGGATGGACAACCAGTGCCCCATAATCCGTTAGAACCGATTTAAAGATCAGGGTACATACGTGCCTAATAAACCTTGGGTTTGTTGGGACAGATCGAATGGGTCACACAGAGGCATATTTATTTCAGAGAAGAATATGCAAGCAAGAAATCAAATACTATTTGATTTACCTCACCGGATTTGTTCTTCAGGAGAACATTTCAGTCTGATAAAAACATATAGCAATTATGATTAGAACTAAAATTCAGCAAATCTTTAGAACAAACAATGTATGTGTTATCGTCTTCGCAGAGTTTGGAAAATTTAATCGAAATAAAACAAATCGAGAAATTTTGTAATGATTTTGAAATTAAAGAATGGATGGAATGCAGCTGTTTGCCAGTCTTATCTCTTCGAGAGAAGATCATTCCCATATTTCCAAGGTGTTTATTCTAGAGATACGCTCCCTCCCTCTGCAAGAAAACATGTAAAAGTATTGTAAATTCTGATGACTCATCAAAATGGAACACACTGGTTAGCATTATCTTCGTGAAATCGATAAAAAAGAGAATTAGAATTTTATGACTCGTTTGACAACCCCTCCTGTATTCTATGATATTAATCTACAAACCCATTTAGATGAACATCCAACAGTTTCCAGGACAATACTGTATTTACTTTATTCAAAACGCGTTTCGGGCAATATTCTATGTAAGCTATATTTTAAATCATTGTATATAAATGATTTCAAATGCATCAATTTGTAAAGAAGCTGATATGGTGTAAGATTTGTGTTTAGAAAAATAAAATAAAAAATGGAAATGAAACTAAATATTTGTATCTTTATTTTTTTTCTCTGTGATAAAATTTTGTTCCCTCAAAAAAATTAATATAATCTTTTATTTAACTGTTATTTATTTGAAACCTTTAAATCTATCCTGAGTATATCTTTTAATTCGAAAAGAAAAAAAATTTAAAATCACACACATAAAAGAAAACAATTTTAACAACAAATGAGTAGCATTTATTTTAAAAGTTTCAACCATGCATTTCAAGTGAGCATACATTATTGGTTTCCTTGATAATTTTGTTATTCTGATACAATTTTTTATTTTACATCTAGATGTTTCGGTAAATTTACATCATTCAAAAGCTCTTAAAATACATATCTTCCTCTCAGGTGCCGATTTTCGGTTCCAGAAAATCATCTCACGAGGAATGCAATATTACCTTGAATAACAGTGTTTTGTAAATAATTTCACCATCACCCACTGAAAGACTTTTAAAGTTTTAAAACTGAAAAATATTTTTTTTGCTTTTTTCTATACCTATTGAACAATTTAAAATTTCCATCCTCAAATGCTTCTTCCGTCTTCACTCACTGATTCCCTTTAGATTTTCCTCTTTTAATGATTCCATTTTGATTTTCCGATACAGATGTTTCTGAATGGATCTGGACTTCTTTTCTTTGATTTCATTAGAAAATGTGTATATTTTTGTAAAACCTAGATAGAGTATTGTTTTCTTCTCCGTTAAATCCTTACTATGAGAATGCTTCTTCTACATTGATCAAGTCTGATAAGTAAGTCTTCCCATACTTGAACTCTTCTTCAAAATTGTGTACAAATTTTTTGCTAAATTCCATTTTGAATTAAAGAACTGATGACGGAAATAGCTGCTTAACAAAATAGATAGAATCCTTCCTTTGAATTAAAATTTTCTTTTCTCGTGAGGTGTTTTTTGTTAGAAAGCTTCTTAAGCTTATAGGGAGAGATAAGCGTTTTTTTAATTTTAGTCAATGATATTACCACATAAAACATTCAGCACACACCTCGCACAAAAGTTTTATTTCTTGAAACACTTTTCCAAAATAATAGATTTTGAATTTTTTGTTTTAGAAATTAATTTTAAGAGCTCTAAAGTTTGTTCAGAACACACTGACATCTTGTGAACAATGAATATTCATTAAACAATTTGAATCTATTTATTTGACCCAAAGTAATGGGTTAACGAGGTTGATATACATAAAAACATCTCCAGGAAAACATACCCGTGCGCATCGTAAGGATTCATCAGTTTCGGCTTTAAATCAATAAGTAAGTATCCGTAATGGTTTTGATGTGGCATCTGGGTAACATTCTTGAAAAAATTTCACTCTTACGATATAATTATGACCCAAATGGGTAATTTGAGATTGATCTCTTGATCAAATAATACAAGATAATGAGAGCTTAAGGAAATTCTCTTAATTTCTTTTCCCTTTATGAAAAAATATTCCGTACCACAAAAAAGCTAAATTTCTGTGATGCGAAAAATTTTACAAATAATTTTGTTAATTGGGATCATTTCAAATTCGCCCATAAGATCGTCTATACAATTAACGTGCATTGAATACTGATACAAATTAGATGGAAATACCTTCCATAAAAGGAAACATTCGGCATTTCTTCATATAACGTTTGGTAAACTCCATAACACCACAAACCATTTTTTTTTGGAAAAGGTTTAACTCATTTTATTTTCTCTGATTAATTTTAACGAACTGACTTTTACTGCTACCAGATGGTCTCCAAGATTAAAGTAAATGGATGAACTAATTTGAGAGAGAATCCATGATTAAACTTAAATAATTTTTTTACTTCAATGATACTGCTATTTATACCTAGAGCCAGTTAATCTATAAATGAACGTGATAAAAGGAAAATTCATAAATTCTTTCCTTGTCCGTAAGTGTTCTCCAAGGGAACAAGTCTCAACGATCAGGCAGTTTCTCGTGAGAACTCTGGTGGACACCCTGACGCCGATGTTCTAAGGAAAACGACCTCTGACCTCCTTTGATTTAGCCGCTAGTAAGCAGTTCCCATCGCCAGCCGCCACTTCAAAGTACACCGCTCGAAGGGGACTTTGACCACGGTAGAATGAGATTTGAATACGTCCAAAACCAGACTTGTCTCTACATCGTGTCACTTTGTATGGGCGTATTCCACCCTGAAATAGACTTTAACCAACACTCTCTTTACACACGCAGACCCAGCTCGTTTTAACGTTGCACTATCAGGAGGTGACATTAGCGACGAACTCAACAGCGCCTGCCGCCCGTAACACACTGTCGCGGCATACCCAATCCAATCTGCTCCATCGAATATATATGTGCATGATACAGGGTAGCTGAGCATAACATTTGTTAGCAACGTTCTATAATTTCTACTGCTTCATTGTTTCTTGTATTGTTTTAGAAAAGGTTTCAATACAAACTATAATTTAAAAACGCCATACGTCATAAAGTTCATGAAAAGTATTCCCATCAATGTCCAGACTGCAAAAAAAATCTTCGCCCAACCAAGTGATTTAAAAAAAGACACAAAGACTTGTGCATTCTGCAGAAAAAATTGTATGTGAGTTTCATGGCATCATTTTAAATTCGTAGAGACAACTTATTACATCATTTAAACAAATGAACCGTCAAAGAAAGTTGCAGAAAGAAGGGAAAGAGAAAGAGATTGATTTGACTATTTCAAGTAGAAAGAAAAAAATCACAGTGGTCCACATCTGCTGAAAAAATTCTACAGCTGTTCTGAAACTCTACGACCGTTCCTGAAAACTCTACGACCGTTCCTGAAAATTCCGATGATGATCTGGAAAAATTCCCTTACCACCAAAAGAGAAAGGAAAGTGTTTTCAAAAGCGTATAAATCTTTAATCTCCCCCACAACGATAGTTCACTGGGATAAAAGAGTTTCTACTCTTAAGAAAAAGAAGAGACAAGTCTTTATTTTTCGCAATGAACTCAAAACTTGCAAATCCTTGAAAAGTGAGTAAATCCTAGATTCATTGCATTTACTCGAAAGAGAGATGCAGGAAAAATGATACAAAGAACGTAGAATTCAAAACGTCGAATAAATGAAGTATTTCAAGAGACTAATCTCGTCAGCCTTTATGTGACACTATGTCTGAGAAAAATTAGAAAGAAAGAGGATTTCTGAGGGTAAAGACTCGGCTGGACACTGGACGAAATCTTAAGACTCGAAGTCCGTAATAAATCGCTATTCTCCATTCAGAGTGTTCATCATCATTCATCGAGGTGCCGAAGCAGCTTAAAACTAAGGCACCATCAATGTCAGTCAATAAAAGGACTCACTGTTTCATGTGGTCTGTTCTCGCAGCTCACCCCAGCTCCAACCAATTTAACAAGACGCTTCTGCTATGTCACTCACCTAAATAAGTTGAAACTTGATGGAATATCTTCAAATTTAAACGAAGTGAAAAATTTTCAAAAATGAAACGATATAGGAATAAAGATTATTCATTTGAAGAAGATTTAAAAAAATATTTCCTCTTCTTATTAGTGATATATAGTATAAAAAAACATATAGGATTTGCTATATATAAAAATAGATCTCTGACACTATTGTTTCATTGTCCCTTGAATTTGTTCTTTTTAAAGCAACTATCAAAAACATCAACATAAGAATCTACATATGTAAGAGAGATGTTTAAGTGCCTTCCAAACAGAATAACACAAACTCTTCAGCACAACGAGATGTAACAAAAGTCCTGCAAGGTAGTAATGTCGTCAGAAACAGATGTAAGTTTTAAAATTCTAAAATTTCCAACATTCTTTGAAAATACCTTTGTTGTGTATATGCGGATTTCTGAGAGGTAACTACGAAAACTGATACCAAGCTGTGGTCCTTGACTCAAACTTTTCCTTTACTTAATATGTATGAAAAACATGTCCCGATAGGTTTTATTTTATCAGTTATCAAGGATGCATTATAAGGATCCGGTTGCTGTATAGAGGTACTGATTCCAAAAAATGTTTTATTTGAAAAGCTTAGAAAAAAGATGCATTAGGAAATTCTGAACATATTTTATAAAAAACCCAAAACCGTTATTACCTCTTACCGAATCAGAAAAGCAATTGTATGATACACGTTAAAAATTGTTATGTTTGTGATCAAACCTCAAGAAAAACAATATCATATTAGGGATCATATTGTTACCTGGTCCTTGTTGTAATAAGCTAGAATTTAGCAATGAAAACCCCAAATTTTATCTGTTTCTCCATAATCTTCTGTATGACGCCCATATATTTATTAAAGAGTTAGATACGATAAAAAAAAAAACAAATTAACTTAATTCCGAACACTGAAGAAAAAAAATATATTTCCAGTAAAAGTGTTTCAAAATGATTTTCAGCTGGCAATTTTGTAGATTCAACCTACGCCTCTCTAAAGCAGAAAACTTGGATAAAACACTAAAAAAAAAGATGAATTTAAATATATGAAAACAACATTTTGATTCAGAAAAAAAATAGACGTTACTTTAAGAAAAGGGTTTCTTCCGTATGATTATTTCGACAGTTTGGAAAAAACGTATAGATCATTAGCAAATTTCAAATGAACTAAAATGAAGAGGCTATAAGTGTAGAGGATTATAACTCATGCATGTAGAGTATTTTAACTTCAATTTAATTTAAGTAATCTTGGTGAATACTAAAAAGAATCTATACAAAGTGCTTTTTTTCCAGAGTCCCATTTCTAGAAAGAACTGATCTTTGAAAACTTTAGAAAAATATATACAAAACTTATAAACTCTCGGACCCCCTGCTGGTACTTTACCACCCCAGCATTATCATGGATGCTATATTAAAGACTAAAGTAGCGACTGAACTGTTCAGCCAGATTACATGCATGCTTCTTTTATAGAAAATGGTGTAAGAGGAGTATTAGTCAATGTTGCACCAAAGAAAGTGCTATAGCTAACAACAAATATGCCTAATTTTAATCCAGATGATGAAATAAAAATATTTAATGCACCTTGAGTAAAATAATTTGTACGGTTACGCAAATGAGTAAATAACTACCCCTTAAAAGATTTTGTTTGGAGTGATAATAATTTAATTACACAGGATATTTTAAATTTATCAGGATGAATCAGATGTAAGACTCCTGGAAGTAGATCTGACTATCCCCTCGATTTGCATGACAAACATTCGTGATTTTCTCCGCCCCTGAAATAAACCCCACCTAATTGTAAAGAACTCAGACTTTAACTACTTTGGAAACTAAAACTAAATATGTTCTCCATTATTCGAATTTAAAAACTTTATTTAAAATTAGTTAATTTGAAAATTAATGTTTTAAAAATTTTTTCAATCTCCTTGGCTTTAAAATTACATATTAGATTATAAATACTTCAAATTAGTAACCAAATGTAAATGATTTTCAAAAGGATTTTACAAACTAATGAATAGCCAGCATATTCGAAAACGATGGAAAATGTAAGAAGGAGGGTAGATATCCGTTTATGTTCAACAGAAGAGCAAGCCTGAAAGCTAATATGAAATCAAATTTTAATCGTCGCACAATATTTTCTCTTGAAAACCCTTAATGGCCGTTCATATCTAAAAAAAAAACCACATCAAATTTTTCAAACCAATACATGTAGGAATGACAATCTAGGACTTATCAAAAGTTCTCTATGTATTCTTTTCATTATGAGTATAAGGAAGCAATCGTTATGATCTCGAAAAAAATAAAGCTCATGTACACTGATACAGATTTTTATATATGAAATAAAGATCCTGATGATTCTTTTTTTACAGTGACATGAAAAAGATGACCTAACTTGTATGACACTCTGGACTATGACAAAACAACGCTCTTATAATTTTAATCTCCTGTAAACAAAAAAAAAACATCGGGGAAAATGAAAGATGAAAACAAGGAAATATTATGACAGAATATGTGGTGGATTTAAAATCAAAATGTATGCATACAAAACAAACAACAAGACTGGAAAAGATAAGCCAAAAAGGATTAAAACAAACTTTAAAAAAAATAAAATAACATTTGAGGACCAAAGACCGCCCTTAACTCAAAAAAATCTCTAAAGCGTTGACATGAACTTAATTAGATCTAAATTTCCATTCAATACAATTCATAAAACAAAAACAAACCTTGCTTACATATAAAGATGACAAAAGATTTGTTAATGGTGATAGCATTACTACTCTTGCCCATGGCATTGGTCGTTAATGCATTTGGACTTATTCAATGAACAGTATGACATAAAATCCGATGATCTGATAAATACAATAAATAATGTGATTTTAATGTAAATAAAGAATTGTAATGTAAAACTTAATACAGAATGCTTGCTCTTTGTAAATAAACAATTTATTTTGTATCTCTTTACTGAACATATGTAATCATTATAATTGAAATCAATTTTAAAAGTTGTTGTCCTTGTAAATGTGAAGAAGTTGATTGTAATGTAAAACAAACGTAATACAAAATGTTATTTTCTGAATAAACAATTTAATTTTATTTTTACTGTGTATGTGTGAATCAATATACCGAATTGTACCCCATTAAATTGTTATTAAAACATTATAAGTAAAATAAATATTTTTTTTATTCTTAATTTTAATTACAAAACAAGCTTAAAACACTTCAAACCATCCTGCCTTGAATGAGGTATTTAAATTCATTACTAGATTATTATAAACATAAGTTTTCATGTCTTGTATGCCTCATAGGACAAATGGTTAAAGTGTAACTTGAAAAACTATTGTCCCATGGAGACATTTTGTCTCCTGAGGCCATGAGTTTGAATCCGATATATTTCTTTTTTATTTGAGCAAGCATTTATTTTAATCATTTTCAAATCTAATAATTAGGTGTATATTTAATCAATAGGTGGCACTATGAGCACTTTTAACATTCCTATACTTAAAATTATTATTTTAGTAGTTATTTCAAAAAACCCTGATGGTGTACATAATTCAGTCACCATCTTGTAGAATCAAGATCAGACAAGCTACACAAGTTAAATCGTAACCCGTTCACGCTGATTACGAGTATACTACGTCACAATGGTTTAGTAGTTAGTTTCCAAACCCTTGATGACGCACATATAATTCAGTCGCCATCTTGTAGAATCAAGATCAATAAGCTAAGACAAGTTGTCACCCATTCACGCTGGATTACGAGTATACTACGTCAATGGTTTCGAAACCAAACCAAAACTGTAGCAGGAGAAAAACAATTAACTCTCAAATTTCCAATTGCGCAGCTCTGCCTGCCTGCCTGCCTGTAAAATAACTCATCCTGACTCCTCCGCCTGCGCAGCCTGTAAACAACTTCATCCTCGACTTCATCGCCTGCGCAGCCTGCTCCGCCTGTAAACAACTCAACTCGACTCCTCTCCGCCTTGCAGCCTGCTCCGCTCAGAACAACCTTCACACCCCCTGACCTCCGTCTGCGCAGTCAAAGGTAAAACAACTCATCCCGACTCCTGCTCTGTGCAGCTCTGCTCCGCTCTGTAAACAATCTCCACCCCGACTCGTCTGCAGCCTGCAAACAATCAATCTCTGACCTCCGCCTGTGCAGCCTTTGCCGCAGAATCGGTTTCTACTCTACTACTGCTCTGCAATACAAAAGGTGGATCTGTAGCCATCCAAAGAATTTGAGTTGGACTTGGAAAACGACCGGAAATTTTAGGGACCATATAAAATCAAATTCAAAGTCAACCTCGCAACAGATATGTAGTAGTTGGTCATCACGAAGGACCAAACTCTACCACCATTTCTGCTGACATGATAAAAACATTTTTCTATCAACACCATCTGAATATCAAACATAGTTATTGGTGAATTTTGTTTGATTTAATTTCATACTATATTGTTTCCTTTATGTAAATGGATATTATCTTGTGTTATTAGTTATTTTGTATTAGTTATTTTGGTAAATTTGTGCATAGCTGGAGGCTGCCTCATTTGGAGGGGTCGAACTCTGTAGAATTTTCCATCCACCATTATTATGCAATTAATTTTTATTTTTTCAATCTATCCGTAAAACCAGTTCCTCCTTGATACTCAATAGATACGCCAATGAATCAGAGTCATGTGGATAAGCCCATGTAGCCACCCATCTGAGAACAAACCGAGTGAAGCTCACTTTCGCGTTTCTCTCTTGCTTTCACTTTCTCTCCGCTTCTCCTTCGCTACCCGCGTCGGAAAACTTCAACGCCTGAGCGCGTTCCAGAACGTCCATCGCCAATATGGTTAAATGAGGTAGTCATCTACTTTATCTGACGAACTGTTAACTTACTAATACTTTTCATTGTGTAAATACTTATCATTCTTCATCATCTCTCTCAATAACAGTAAGCTACTGCAAGCTTCATCCTTGGAATATCATCAACATTACGGAATCCGGAAATTACCCCCAGACAACCGTAGCCCATCGCATAAGAGAGCAAACCAGCGTAGATTCGGGATGAACAATCTCCATCAAATAACCCCGGTTCACATATATATATATATATATATATATATATATATATATATATATATATATATATATATATATATATATATATATATATATATATATGAAAGGAAATGTATATCTCGTTCTCATAAATTATAATTTACAGATTTGTTCATAGCTGTTAGAACACGATCAACTCCCGAGTCTAACACAAAACAACATTTTGCAATTTTTTATTCATCAAATCAGAACATACCATTCTTTAAAGAATCTCTAGCATCTGATGGGCTGGTTTACCAGCTTACGCCATCCTTCCGGGTTAGTCTCGAGAGCTATTGATCGATGCAAGTTAAAAAAGTATTCGCAAAAATGAAATGTTTTAATCAATGCTATGTTATATATGTGCCGCCTGGGTGAGATCATGACCAAGCACTTCACTAAGCAATCACCGCTATCGTTCGTGAATATGATCTCTCGGCTACCATGGCCACCAAAAGACGATTGTATAAACTCAAGCTGGTCTGTGAGGAGGAGGATTTAAGCTCTTTACCTTGAATGTGGTTTTGAGAAGTATAATAATCTGATTGAAAACCATTACGTAAAACTGAAAATAATCTAAAAAACAATGCCAGTTCACTAGGACCCATTTTGTCAAATACTGAATATTTTGCCAGTTTCGCACCTTGATGACTATATAAGGTGTGGCTGTTAAATAACCAGACTAACTCTGTAAAACATCTTTATTTGATGTCATACATATTTACTCATTATCACCTCCAATACACCGCTCCTCTATCCCTACAACGATCGATGCTAATACTCCATTGTTCGAAACAGTGTTGAAGTCTTCGTCAGTTCCTTCCGGAAGCGTGCTGCTTTCTCTCCCACAGCTTCAACGGCTGAAATATTGTTCCTTTAATGTAGATTTTAATTGAAACAAATTGAAGTCGTATTGCACTAGATCCGGCGAATAAGGTAGATGTTCTAACACCGCTGTACTTGACCTAGAAACCTCTTTGACAGAGACAACGTAGAATGAATCAACGCACAGGGCCAGATGGAAAATTGGTCGTACGGATTCTTTGCCAACTCTACAGTCTCAGCAAAGACACGAATTTAACCGGACGGTCAGATCAAAACATTACCGATTTTCTTTTTTCGATTGCCAGCCGTTCTTGACGTGGAGTATGATCCGGCGTGAATAATCTTCAGTCTCTCAGCCATCTTGAAAACAAAACACTCAAAAAACACGAGTACGTGATAAACATTCACACACTCTTTGCAATAAATTATAAGTTTCAGTAGTGTTTTTCAATGTAATTTCAACAACAATTGCTGTTCATTTCCATTTTCTTAACGAAACAAAAAAATAATTGTAATACGAACGAAGGCTACAGGCATATGGATTTTGTTTATAGAAGAATGAGGTAACTGTGCACATCGATAGATAATGCTTATGCCAAAACCTCAGCATTCCATGCATAAATACTTCCCTGAAGCAGTCACTCGTTTTCTTTTATAGCCATCTCAGTAGCCTAATTTAATTTTAAAATGAGGAAAGATCTTCCACTCTTATCCCTTACATCAGTTTCAATGTTACGTTTAGATTTCTAAAGGGCTAAAATCCTCATTCCGTTTACATCCGCAGCCACTACAAGACGTTTTAGGCTTTCACCTCAGCTTTCGATTAAGATGAAAAATACCGCAACTTAGAACACATATATTCTAATTTATATTACTAAATGAACGCACCGTGTTAAATTAATCAAAATATTTTATGTCAATTAAGTGTTTTTCTGATCTCTTGATGCTTTCACGGCCGCAATAGCCTAATGGTCATGTTCACGAGATAGCGGCCGGCGTTTTTCCATCCAAGTTGGGTTCTAACCTGATCACCCGTCATGCAGTAGAGCTGATGTGTTAAATTGTCGAGTTTCCAAGTTCTCCATTGACATGTGGTGGAAGTTTGGAGAAGAGGGGCCAGCCGGTGTCGTCTCTGCTCACTCTGAGTGAGACTCAAAATTAAAAGGTCCGTTGCCAATGGATCTGCTTGGTTCCATGTTAATAAAACAATCAGTCCATCTTTGAATGAATAAACTAGGATCTCGGAAACATTTTCATAATTAAACATAATGTAAGGCATGCACATTAGAAATCTAATGAAATCCCACATATTTGGATAAGAGAATTTTATGTATTGCACAAAAAAGCCTCTAATTAATGAATACGTTTAAAACAATCTCACAGCTAGTGGAAGTTGTAACTATTATATATACATATAAAAAAACAATCTGTTAAAACTTGTAGAAGCTACATAAGTTGTATTTTTGCACAAGAATAATATTTCAAATTTACGCACCTTGGAACAGGTGTTAAAAGCCCAGAGAGATTCCCTGCTCTAATGTGCAAGTTGTCCTGGACCACTTCAAACAGGAATAAATTTCACCATTTTTTCCAGATTCCAAAAAAAAGTACTGCCGGTACTATCCCTATCCTTCTCGCCTTCCAACGCAGGAAGAATGCAATCAAATATAAACATACTCTATGAAGTGAAATTTTGACGAATGCTCCAAGAAAGCTATGCATACATTAAATTTTTTAGTAACACTGATCGGATTAATTGAAACAAATTTATGTTCCTCACTTCAAATGATACTATGTATCGTATATGATATTCAACATAAATTATTACTGAAAAGCTTTAAGCAAATTCATAGATGGATTCTCCACCTTGATCTATCTTTGTTGAAAGATAGTAGTGCATGACCCCGTATCTGGCCCGTAAAGTCTATGACGTATGGAAGTTAATCCAATTAGATGCCAGGTTGGTCTTTACGGAGATCACGTAACCTGTCGCTAAAATCAGCTGATGAGACGGTTGAGAGCTGGAGCGAAGAGAGCCGGTTCAAAACCAAGAGAGCTGTTTCACGGTTTCCACACATGGCCATTACATATTATTAGTTGCATATTACACATACATTATTACTATACCATACTGATAACATATCACATTAACATGTTGCTGTATATTACTATTATTATCATACATAACATACAGATAATAGCTATACATTATTATTATTATTATTATTAATGCCATTATTACTACACACATGTTGGCCATTATCGAAAACATATCATATCATACACATCATACACAACCTACATCATATTAATATTATTGAGTTGAGTTAGAAGAAGATATTGTTATATACATATTAATATATATATACATATATATATATATATATATATATTATACATATTATATATATACATATATATACATATAATAATAAAACTGAAGATTTTCAT